>QLSR01000100.1:370978-436673 GCA_031780015.1 Citrullus colocynthis | reverse complement strand
TTTTTTTTTTTTTTTTTTTTTAATCTGGCACTCAAACCAATACCCTAGTTGATATAAATAACCTTTCCTCCTTAACTTTTAACAAACCCTAATTCCAAAATAAGCATATATTAGTTTTCCTTTTTTTTTTTCTCCTTACACTACAACAAAAATAGGCTTCTATGACTCTAAAAAACTATTATCAGCACATTTCATGACTTTTTTTTTAGTCTTTGAATCCACCATCATCTAAAGTGTATAGATGACATATAAGAAATCAGTTATCATTGATAGTTTCATGACTTTTAAATACAGTCAACAAAGAACAGACATTTATTATATGTCATGAAAACCCTTTTTAATTACAATTTTTCATATTCAATAAATGATCTGACTTTTTCTATCAATTAAAGCATTATATTGACATTAAAATCTTATCATTAAATAACAAATAATGTCATATTTACAGTGTCAATAATACCTTAATTATGACTTTTTAAACATCATTGAATTACGTACATTGTCACTTATTTATAGTCATTGAAATTTAATTGATGATACTATTCCACTGTCATAAAACTACATCTCATGACTTTTGTCAAATATCAAACAAACCATTTCAATGATACATGTTATTACACCTGCGTTTCCTCCAATTTTAACACAAAATATGTACATAAACATATTGATAAACTTTCATATATAACAATAGAGTTTATAACGTTAATACAAGGAAACTATATGCAACAACACTAATAACCAAACTTTAGGTAAATCATTTACAAATTTAGTAATTACAACTAAGTGTTGGCGCAATACTATTAAAAAATTTACAACACCTATATAAACATCTTACTTGATGGGTTTCCTCGCTTCAATGGGCTTGTCCAATAACTTAGTAAACAAAACATTCATTTCAGAATTTAACTCAATATATCAAGGTGAACAATAATAACAATATGTAGTTAAGTACATTGTTGATCGTAACAACATCTATATATATGTTGATTGTAATGTAACAATATCATTCTGTTAAATACATTTACACTCAAAACCTCCCTTTAATCATACAAGTAAGCTTCAAATAACACTTTAAAACAAAAATGATACATAGAGTCACAATATAACCACCTAAATGGCTCAAAATCACATTATAATCTCCAAATCAACTTTAATAACATATATAACCTCCAAATTTAACTCATTGCTTAGTTAGTACAAAGCTAACAAACTTTTGACATTAAATTTTAACATAAAAACCATATAGGTATTGTAACTTGTCCAACTTTTTAAGAGTATAACTACTAAAAAGTAGAAATACTCATACATTAGTCACAAAAAAAAAGATATCTTTCTAGAACTCAAGCACATTAATCTAATACGAGCAAATCAAATATATATTTACATACTCTCAAACCAACATAAAAAGTACCTAAAAGTTTTCCAAGAAACAATTTAACTCCCCAAACAACCAAAATAGTTCATATGTGCATTTTGACTATCAAAACAAACTATAAAGTTTCCAAAAAGTGTGTAAATGATCATTTGTTTATCAAAATAACCAAAAAATGCCCAACTGCCACTTTAGCTTTAAAAACCAACCTAACAATTTTCAAAAAGTGTGTAAGTGACACGTTGATTATCAAAACAACCTAAAATACTTATGTGCAACATTTACTCTCCAACCAAACTTAAAAACTACCTAAAAAGTGTTTAAGTGACACTTTCAAACCCACCCAACCAAACCCAACTCACTTTATCAAATAACCCCTTAATTTTTAATTTATTGACTCTAAAAAATTGTCACTTTTTAATGATTGTTAATTTTAGTCATAAATTGTTGACACACAAAAAAAAAAAAAAAAAAAGTCAAAATAGACAAAAAAATCAAAATTTTCCTTTTTTTCCCACCAAATTGTATTCCATTAGAAGAAAAAAACAAGATATCATAATAAAACCCAAAATTACTTCCAATGTGCGACACTCTTTAAAATATAATTTTGGGTTAAGACAATTTGTTAAAAAGCTTTTTTTTTTTTTTTTCTTTTTTAAGAATTGAAAAGGTTGACTTAAAAAAAAATTAAATTGAAAAGAAATATAACTATCTTCTTTTCATTTGCACACAAATGACAAAGGCAACACGCATGAGGAAAAAAACCCTTTACTCCCAAGCTCTCCACTTTTATAACTTCCTAGAAGTGCTTATATATGTATACCCTCTTACCATTCATTAATTTTCCAATATGGGACAAAGGTGATGTGAGTCATTCCCAACAAGTATTTTGAAAAACACTTCTTTTCTCTAGTCAATCCAAACATGCCCTCAACTTATCTAATACTATAACTAGTTTTTTTGTTTTAATACTTTTTAATGATAATTAATACGAGTCATAGATTGATGGAAAAAAAAAAAGTCATAAAAGTTGAAATATTAAAAGAATTTTAATGACTGAAAAAAATTGTTGCGATTTAATGACTGTTAATTATAGTCATAATTTGGTGACACAAAAAAAATGTCAAGATAGTCAATTTGAAATTTCGCAGCCAGAATCACACCTTTTTCATGTACTCACATTTAATGATTGTTCTTTTCGGTCATAAATTAATGACACAAAAAACTAGTCATGTATTCCGACGAATCCGAAAAAGTTCATTTTTTCCCGCAAAAAACGTGTGAGTTTGGCTTTAATGACTGTTTTTACATTTTATCCTCTATTTGTGCCACTGTTCAACAGTCATGGACGGTGGAATTTGTTGTAGTGTTAAATAAAATCTCAACTTAAATAATATTGGCCCCTCATCCAAAATCATACAATTTTTTTTCCAACCACTCCTTTAAATCCATTTATTATAACCAAAATCTCCTAATAATTAATTCTACCACCAAAATCAATTCCCTCAACGACTTACCCAATTTCTTTAAATTAACTTATTACCCTTAGAATTCCACATTTATCCAATTAATTTTGGGTATTTAATAAGGAGAAATACTTAAAATTTTGGGGTGTCACAGACGTAATTTCCAAATGCAATTGGATTGAGCACCCTCCACTCGTCGATCAAATGGGGCCCACTTTTCAAATTACCATTGATTTATTACGTTTAGTTTGTTTTGACCTAACATCTTTTTTAAAATTCACTTTTTCTAATCTCTTTCTTACTTTTTAAATTTTAAGTGGAGGTCCAACATAATGAAAATACTATTTTATCCCTCATTCAAGTGTCTTCACTTTTATCTTTACCTAATACAAACTTGTTCGACCCAACTTCAATTTTAAACCTTAAATTTTAGTTTTTTATCTTGTTTTTCTTCATGTTTTTGACAAGTTTCAGTTATCACCTTTGTAGTAGATTTGTTGTTAGTTTTAAAGGAAAAACTTTAGAAAAAAAAAAAAAAAAAGTTCCGTTAGGATTTCTAAGAATTTAAAAATTTTCTGTAAAAAAATTACTGAAATTTTCCATAAGAATTAAAAAATTCGGAAAAATTCTTACAAGAACATAATCGTTCAAACAACAACTTTTGATTCTAAATGCATGGCAATGGAATAATAATAATTAAAAAAATTAAAAAAAAAAAAAGAAAAAGAGAGAGAGAGAGAGAGAGAGAAACCACCAGATTTAAATGTCAAACAAAGTGGGCTTTTTGCTGTATTTTTTATCCCCGTCCTCTTCTTGTTCAATCAATACTTGTGGCCATGTAGTTTATAGACCTTTTGTTCGATTTGATTTGATTTTCGGATTAAGTTCCCGATTTTGATGTAATAAACAAAATGGAGAAATTTATGTTTCAATTTTATGGATGTGGGTATTAGATTAGATTTCATGGGAGGCCTTTTGGAGGAAGAAAAACAAGATTAACCATAAATAACACGATTTAAGGGAATGAATGGAGGAGAAAAATAACGGTAACTAACCACCCACTAAGCAAAAGAAAAGAATGGAGAGAGAAAACACAACTGTGAGAAGTGAAGAACAAAAATAAGTACCAAAAGTGTATTTTGTAAATAAATAAATAAATAATTTTAAATAAAGATTACAATTAGGAGATAATAAAAATAAAAAAACATTATTTTTTTTTAAACTTAAGGAGGATTATCACGAAATTTATATATATATATATATATTGGTTCAAATTAAGTTTTGAAATTAAGAATAATCAAATCATCCCAATAAAAATATTTATTTTTCAAAAAAAGAAAGATTATCAAGAAATAAAAATTAATAGAAAAAAATATAAATTAAAAGCCAATATATGCTATGCGATGTTTTAAAAAAAAAAAAAAAATTAGATACTTTTTTGGAAAAAAAGAAACTAAATAAATATTTGAATGAAAGGTTATTTGTTATATTTGTAAATTTCAATAGTTCTAATAACTCTATATCAATTGAATTTATAAAATTTAATTCGTTAATAGATCTTTTTTATTCAATATGTTAGGTTAATTTTAATTTTAATTTTTTTTTTTTGGGTTAATATAGCATTTGAAACAATAACTTATACTTTATTACCACAACAAATTCTTAATTGGTTAACTTCTACAACTCCAATAAATGAATAAAATATAAACTAAATTCCATAAATGGTAAGGGTATCAGTATCGAAACCGAATATTAAAATACAATGAAAACTTTAGAATTGAATTCTAGAAACTATAAAGTCAAATAATCTATATAATTAACATAAAAATTATAATTTTGTAAATAAAAAAATCCAATAAACCTCCTCGATGTAGTAAACAATTACATTTTTCTTAAATTATTTAAATATTTATTTTATTTCGACATATATTTTCCTCAAATTCAATTCAAGTAGGTCCTTTAAACGTTAGAAACATGTGCAAATATTGACATAAAAATTACAATTGTGTGTGTTTCAATTTTATAAAAATGTTAACAGAAATATTGATAAAATTACTATCTCTGATAGAATAATTTTTGAAAAATTATAAAAATTTAAAATATATTTACGTTAATAAATAAATTCTTTTTCTTTGTTTTCAATTAAGTTAAAATGCTTATCATTATTATGATCACATAAATAACATTTTGTTACTATTTTTTTAAAGTTTAAAATACAAATTTAGTCTTTAAATTGTGGAGTTTGTGTCCCTTGGTATTTGAACTTTTAAAATTACAAACTTAATCTCTAAACTTTGTTATTTTTTTTTTTTTTTTTAAAAGTTATGGATATACTAAACAGAAATTGAAAACATATGGCTTCATTTTACATAAAAGTTAAAAAGAAAAATCAAATTTTTACTTAATAGATAAATTACTTTTTAAAATTTTTGAATTTTTCAATGACCTATTCAATATAAAATTGAAGGTCCAAGAACTTGTTAGAGACAAATTGATACAAATTGATAGTCTAAGAATCTGTTATACAATTTTTGAAAATTAGGAAACTAAATATACACAAATTCAAAATTTATGGACTACTTGTAATTTAATCTTTTTTAAAAAATATTTCATCTTTCTTTTAGTAATGTACTAAAAATATTGATTTACTTAGATGTTTTTTTCATAGGCATGTAAGAATGTGGATGAAAACGTGGACTTGTTTGCGATAATTTAATGCATTCTTTGTAAATTCATTCAAAGGAGTAGTAGTTGTGCAATTCTGTTGTGAATATGAATATAATATTTCAAATGGGTAGTTTTTCTTAATTTTTAGGGAGTGGTACTTTGTTGAGTTTTTTTTTTTAGAAATTACATGAATTATAAAAATATTTAACATTAGAAACGTAACATTATTAGTTAAATGTCGTCATGTCATCATCTTTTTGTTTCTTAAGGGGTTATATTTATATCAACCATGCTGTTTATTCAAAATTAATGATATTTTTTTATTCAAACTTGATTGAAAATATTAATATATTAGAGAGAATTGGAAATTTTAAAAATAGAAAAAAAAATAGTATTATATAGCAAATAACTTGATTGGAATTTTTTATATATATAATAATAAGAAGTGCTCAAATAGAAAATATAATAAGAAAAGATGTAAATTGGTTAAATCGTTAATTTGGAATGGTTTATAGATTGATAGTGGGGGGATTATCAACTATAGACAAAATAATTACAAAAATAGGAAAGGATCCATAAAAATTTCAAAATGAATTACATATTTAAGCCTACGCAATATAAAATGTCAAAAAAAGAAAAAAGAAAAAATTCATGCAAAATGAATCCCTAAACATTCAGGCGCCATTGACCCACTCAATTCTACTTGTTTCTTCCTCTCTAATGGTTACAGTCTATTAGTGACTTCATCCGTCAACAACACCAACTCTTCAAGCTTCTTTTATTCCTTTTTACTCTTCAGATAGATTATAATCACTATTTATTTCTTGTTTATTTCTCTGATAATTAACCAAAATTTGTGAACAGATGGAAAGCAAGAAAAAGAAAAAAACTCTCATAAAAGGGGAATCATCAAGCGAAAAAAGAAAATAAAAAAAAGCCTACAAAAAGAGAAAATGAAAACAAAGGTATTATACATAACTTACATGAATTTTTGTTCATTATAGGGTTGATAGGGAGTGATAGTGTTCTATCACTCTCTATCATTAATAGTGTTAAACTATGCCAAAAAACTGTCTAGTTTAGCATGTTTTGTTTCTGGTAGAACTATGAAGAACTAAACTTTTAGTTTTGTGTTTAGTTTTAAAATGGTACTCTCTTTGCAATTTTGTTGCTGATAGATGAGTTTATAGTTTTGTTGGTGATTGATAACTATTATTGCTAGTAGATAATGCTTTCTTGCTGATATATAAGTTGCTTATAGAAGGTTGAAAGAGAGCAGATTGATCGAGAGTGATAGTGTTCTATCACTGTCTATCATCGAGTAATAGACATTGATAGACTACTAACATTATCTAGAAGTATATAGTTATGTTTTAGGCTTTTCTAGATAGTTATGTTTTAGGCTTTTCATAGATGTTGTTGAATGATATGTTCTCTAATGCTATTGTGTTTTAGTCTTTATTGATTGGCCTTCAATGAATGTTAGATTAGATGTATGATTGAGAAATTGCATGTTTAATTGGATCTATAGCATCTTTGTTAATCTTTCATGAGAATAGCTAGGTTAATAAAAAAAAAGTTTTTAATGACTTTGCTTAATGCTATGCTTCTTACTTTGGTTTCAAGGAATTATTAACTGTTGAAAATAAAAAGGAAAATTATTTTGGGAGATATTGTGGAATTAAGTCTTTCCTTTTCCAAATATTTTTTTCTTGTATAAGTTGTTCTTTACCTCTATTTATTCTTATCCTTGTAGTGTTTGTAAAGTATCAAATTGAAATAAAAAGAAAAAAGTTTTATTGTGGTTTTTTCTCCCTGCTTTAGGGTTTTCCACGTACATCTTTGTGTTATTTCCTACTCTCTTTTTCATTATGGTATTAGAGCAGGAACCTTAGAAACCCTAGCCGTCGTCGACGAAAATAACCTTAGAACAGATCCGCCATCTCACCTGCCGCTGCTGTCGTCGCGATGGAGTCCGCCGCCGCCACCACCGAGTCAGCCGTCCAAGCCGCCGTCCAGCAGTACCTCCGGTCGCTCAACCCCGAAGTCGCCACCGCCCTTTTTCAGAGTCTGCAGCCGCCATCACAAAACCCTAGCGGCGCAACCCCTCAGACTCGACCGCCGCTGGGGAACACTGAAAATGTGACTTGAACCGATTAGAACGCTGCCGGCCATCCCGCGTCGAACCCAGATCTGGGGTTTCCGCCACTCATCGCCGCCGGTTCTTCTTCGATCGCCGAGGGAAACACTTCGTCGGTGTTTTTCGAGCAGCAGAGAGGTCTTCGATCGTTGGGTTTTGGTGAGCAGCAGAGGAGTCTCGAAACCGCTGTGATTCCAACCACCGTGGTGCCTCTGCCGTTGACCCTTCCTCCGACCACCGTGGCTACCACCGGATCTGGTGGTTTTTACTCAGATTCGACCAGATCTGGTGGTTTTTACTCAAATTCGGTTGGATCGGGGGAGTTTGCCTCAACAAAATCACTTAAACAACAACTCGTGGACCTTCAAGCAAATTTTCAGCAACAAATCGCCGCTCTTGGGGCTGCCTTGAGTTCTTCTAATCTTGGTCAAAGTACAGTCAATTCAGGGGTTTCCTCAGATTTACCGATGTATCCAGAGAATCTGGTAACTGTAATCCCTACTATAATGAATGCACCATATCTGTTTGGACAAATGGGTAACCCTTCTAGCTTAATTGTTGGCGAAAAATTGAATGGCCAAAATTATTTCTCTTGGTCCCAATCCGTTAAAATGGTACTTGAAGGGCGCCATAAGTTCGAATATTTGACTGGCGAAATACCTAAACCCAGACCTGGAGATTCTCAAGAGCGCTTCTAGAAGGGCAAAGACTCATTACTCTGGTCATTGCTAATTCACAGCATGGAACCTCATATTAGAAAGCCTTTGTTGTATGCTACTACAGCTTGGGATATTTGGGATGCGGTTCAAAAATTATACTCCAAAAGATAGAACGTCTCACGGCTTTATACATTGAGGAAACAAATCCACGAATGTCAACAAGGTAATATGGATGTCACGTCATACTTTAACAAATTGTCTCTGATCTGGTAGGAAATGGATTTGTGTCAAGAACTTGTCTAGGATTGTCCTTGTGGGGGAGTTCAGTACTACAAACTTGAGGAAGTCGAACGAGTATATGATTTCTTAGCCGGTTTAAATTCTAAATTTGATGTTGTGCGAAGTCGAATATTGGGACAGAAACCAACACCGAACTTGATGGAAGTCTGTTCAGAGGTTCGGCTGGAGGAAGATAGAACGAGCGCTATGAATACTATAGGTAGTTCCATTACTAACTCATCTGCGTTCAGTGCAAAATCAGCTAGTACAACTGGAGACAAGCAGAATGGTAAACCTCCTCCAGTTTGTGAACACTGTAAAAAACCGTGGCACACGAAAGATCAATGTTGGAAGTTATATGGTCGGCCCCCGAATGGTAAACGCCGACCTCCTAACAACAAACCTAACCATGCCCTGGTAAGTGAAACAACAAGTGACTCGCAACCACAACAGAACTACCTAATTGACCACAGTACCGCCTCTCTTGGGGCGATTGCACACTCAGGTATCTCTCAATTCTTGAGTTTACTCACTATTACTGGCCAGAAACCCTGGATCCTTGATTCAAGAGCAACAGACCATTTGACTGGAACTTCTGACAATTTCCTTTTCTATCATCCATGTGCTGGTAATGAAAAAATTGGAATTGCTGACGGGACACTTGCCCCTGTTGCTGGCAAGGGTCACATTTCTCCTTTTGATGGTTCAATATTAGATAATGTTTTGCATGTCCCCAAAATCTCGTATAATCTCCTGTCTGTGAGTAAGATAACCCGAGATTTAAATTGCGTGTAGCTTTCTCACTCAATGATGTTTTGTTTCAGGACTTGAACTCGGGAAAGACGATTGGCACTGCCCGGCACAATAGGGGACTCTATTTCCTTAATACTGATACTTCCTCTAGGCAAAGTTATAGGACTAGTCTGCTTTCTTCCTATTTTTCAACTTCTGAAACTGACTGTATGTTATGGCACTTTCGTCTTGGCCATCCCAATTTCCAATATATGAAATATCTATTTCCCTATTATTTAATAAAGTTGATATTTCCTCTTTATCTTGCGATGTGTGTATTTGTGCCAAACAACATAGAGTCTCCTTTCCGTCCCAACCTTACAAACCCTCTCAACCTTTCACTCTGATTCACAGTGATGTTTGGGGCCCCTCAAGGATTACCACTTCTTCGGGTAACCGTTGATTTGTGACCTTCATTGATGACCACACTCGTCTTACTTGGGTCTTCCTCTTAACAGATAAGTTTGAGGTCTCATCCATTTTCCAATAGTTTTACACCACTATTAAAACTTAGTTTAATGCCGAGATTGCCATTCTTCGAAGTGACAATGGTCGTGAATTCCTCACTAATACCCTTCGAGAGTTCTTATCCACCAAAGGTATCGTTCACCAGAGCTCATGTGCCTACCCCAACAAAATGGAGTAGCTAAAAGGAAAAACCATCATCTCCTCAAAGTTGCTCAGTCTTTCATGCTTTCAGCCTCTCTTCCATCTTACCTATGGGGAGATGCAATATTAACTGTAGCTCATCTTATAAATCGGATGCCCTCTCGTGTTCTCCATTTCCAAACCCCTCTTGATTACCTCAAACTATCTTATCCTACCACTTGCCTTATACCTGATGTCCCTCTCTGAGTGTTCGGGTGTACAACATTTGTCCATAGCTTTGGTCCCAACCAGACTAAGTTCTCCCCTCGATCCCAGAAATGTGTCTTCATTGGATATCCTCTCCACTAGCGTGGTTATAAATGTTTCCATCCTACCTCTCGGAAATACTTCATATCTATGTATATAACCTTCCTAGAAGATCAACCTTTCTTTCTCGTTAGTCCTCTTCAGGGGGAGAGTAATAATGAAGAGACTAACTATCCAAATCCTCTTCCTGAACCTATCCTGGCAACAACCTATGACACTGTCCTACCCACCAGACAGGTCCCATGGATAACGTACTACAGGAAGAATCTTAGAAAGGAAATAGCAGACCCTACTGATCATATGCCGGCTCCGGTCCAATCATTTGAAACGACACAAGCCCAAGGTACCACTTATCCTGGTAACAATACTATTTGTGCGGAAAGTAGTTGTGTTGAAAATGATAATGAAGACTTGACAAAACTTCCGATAGAAGATGATAGAGATAAAATGACAGAAAATAACCAGGTTACTGAAAACGATGGAGTGGCAACAACAGTTGAGGAGAATGAAAAAGGAATCATATCTGAAAATCCTACAACTGGTGAAGAGCTCAACAAGCCAGGAGAGTGTGATGCCAGTCTATCTACAACTGGAGAAGAGCTCGAAAATCCAGGAGAGTGTGATGCCAGTCTAGACCTGCCCATTGCCTTGAGAAAGGGCACAAGATCTTGTATCAGGTATCCTATGTATAGCTTCCTCTACTATAATAATTTGTCTTCTAAGTTCAGAGCCTTTATTGTTAGTCTTGATACTATAACCATACCAAAAAACATATATGTGGCTACGGAAATCCCTGAGTGGAAGGCTGCCGTTATGGAAGAAATGAGAGCTCTTGAGAAAATCATACTTGGGAACTTGTTGCTCTTCCGAAAGGGCATAAACCAGTTGGATGTAAATGGGTATTCACAACGAAGTATAAATCTGATGGAACCCTTGACAGATATAAAGTCAGGCTTGTAGCAAAAGGGTTCGCTCAGACGTTTGGAGTAGACTATTCTGAGACTTTTTCTCTGTCGCAAAGTTGAACACAATTAGAGTCCTTTTGTCAGTTGCAGCAAACAGAGATTGGCCTCTTTATCAGCTAGATGTGAAAAACACCTTTTTAAATGGTGATCTAGAAGAAGAAGTGTCTATGAGCTCCCCTCTTGGCTTCGAAGACCAATTTAATCGATGTGTGTGCAAGCTTAGAAAAGCTTTGTATGGATTAAAACAGTCACCGAGAGCATGGTTTGAGAGATTCACCACCTTTGTTAAGTCCCAAGGCTTCACTCAGGGACACTCTGACCATACCTTATTTACAAAAAGGTCTGTCTCGGGTAAGGTGGTCGTTCTAATCTTATACGTTGATGACATCGTCTTATCTGGAGATGATACCGCTGAAATCAACAAGTTAAAACAGAAAATGGCAGACGAATTTGAAATCAAAGACCTAGGAAATCTGAAGTATTTTCTTGGGATGGAAGTGGCAAGATCAAGAGAAGGTATCTCAGTTTCTCAAAGGAAATACACTCTTGATCTACTAAAAGAAACAGGAATGACCGGATGTAGGCCCGCCGACACCCCTATCGCGTCTAATGCCAAATTGGGAGAATTTATCACCAAAGTGCCTGTTAATAAAGAGAGATAACAACGTTTAGTTGGAAGACTAATATACCTAGCACACACTCGACCAGACATATCCTATGTTGTTAGTGTTGTGAGTCAGTTTATGCAGGCTCCCTACGAAGAACATATGGAAGCAGTAAATAGGATTCTGAGATATTTGTAAAGCACACTTGGAAAAGGGTTGATGTTTAGAAAATCCAATAGAAAATACATCGAAGCCTATACAGACTCTGACTGGGCAAGATCAGTAATTGACAGAAAATCTACATCTGGGTATTGCACCTTTGTGTGGGGTAATCTTGTAACGTGGAGAAGTAAGAAACAAAGTATGGTTGCTAGAAGTAGTGGTGAAGCAGAATATAGAGCTATGAGCCATGGAATCTGTGAAGAAATTTGGTTGAAGAAAGTTCTATCGGACCTTCACCAAAGCAGTGAACTACCTATGAAACTCTATTGTGACAATAAGGCTGCTATTAGTATTGCAAACAATCCTGTTCAGCATGATAGAACAAAACATGTGGAAATCGATAGGCATTTCATAAAGGAGAAATTGGAAAACGGTAGCATTTACGTTCCTTATATTCCTTCCAGCCAACAAGTTGCAGATGTTCTTACTAAGGGGTTGCTTAAGCAGAGCTTTGATGCATGTGTAAGCAAGATGGGTCTTATTGACATTTACGTCCCATCTTGAGGGGGAGTGTTGAAAATAAAAAGGGAAATTATTTTGGGAGATATTGTGGAATTAAGTCTTTCCTTTTCCAAATATTTTTTCCTTGTATAAGTTGTTCTTTACCTCTATTTATTCTTATCCTTGTAGTGTTTGTAAAGTATCAAATTGAAATAAAAAGAAAAAAGTTTTATCGTGGTTTTTTCTCCTTGCTCTAAGGTTTTCCATGTACATCTTTGTGTTATTTCCTACTCTCTTTTTCATTATTAACAATTAGGTTGCATGAGAAAGGATTGTGTTTTTAGAGAAAATAACCCGAACAGTAGTTTTTAAACTTTGATATATTATTTATACATAATTCATGAAAACTTAAGCATGACTTAATGAAGTAATTCATGAAATCAACACCCTATAATGCTTTTGTCTCTTGGATTTTCAACTTATTTTTACTTTCATTATTTGTTTTCAAAAGTCAAATTCAAACTCAACTTCAAATCCTTAAATAATGTTGAATCAATTCTTGAATAGCTAAGCAATATCCGTGATTTGATCTCTAGCGCAACGATACTCGGTATCTTAGACCGTTTTACTATACTATTATTTGACGCGTGCATATACGCAATATCAAGTTTTTAGCATCGTTGCCGGGATCGAACAAACAGATTTTGTTTAATATTTAAAGGATTGATAAATTTTAATTTAAGGTGTATTATACTTTGTTATATATATATATATTTAATTTGTTGGTTGACCTTTGGTGTATGCCACGTGATAAATCTAACCTTCTTTCATTCGACCCTAAGATTGATAGGACTTCTAGGAGAAATCTAAGAGCTCAACCTAATTCCAATGGTGAGATGAGAGAATAAGTCACACCAAAGGCAATCCGAAACTATTTCCAGCCAAGGCTCTTGACGAATCAACCAAGAATAGTGAATGTGCCAATTAATGTCAACAAATTTCTAGCTCAAATTGAGGTTTATTCAAATGGCTCGAGATATTTCTTTTAGACGGCGTCCCATCGATGACCCTCACAGGCACCTCAGATCGTTCATAGAAATATGTGGGATGGTAAAGATGAATGGAGTTTCTAATGATGCTATGAAACTAAGACTATTTTCTTTCTCTCTACAGGGTTGAGTCAAGGATTGGTTAGAGACCATACCATCGAAGAGCATGACTACATGGGATGAGTTGGCTCAAGCTTTCTTGAACAAATACTTCCCACCTACAAAGACAATGAGATTGAGGACGAAAATAGGGCACATTCCGTCAATTGGAGGATAAACTGTTGGGGTTTTTTTCCTGAACTTGTGGTTTGTATTTTGTAAACAAATTATTTACTCAATAAAGTAATTGTTTTTATTGTTTGGACTTTTAGAGTTGACTTCTAGACTTGCATAACTCAATCCAATAAACTAAGAACCAATTTTATCTAATGTAACTAGAATAGTATGTGAGTGATATACAGGCAGATCATGTTCATTTAATAACCTAAATGGTCTATAGTACATGGATAAGATTGGGTGTCTTATCCTAGTAACACTATGGGTACGACCCACTTTATAATGATTACAAATGATGTGATCCAAATCATTCATGTGGAGATAGTGACTGGAGGTATCCTATACAAAGTTGTATAAGACCAGACTATGGAATAATTAACTTCTCTTTGTAACATCGTTAATTAAAGATGTTAATACTTTATAAGATAACCATATGTAACTCGATCTAAATCCTGAATGAGTTATGGACTCTTGCCTATGAAGGCTCATCCTTTGATCTGTATGGGTGAGAGTGGCTTATGTCGCCGACTAAATAAGCCAACAATTTTGGGACGAGACTAAGTGAAGAGTTGGGAATATAGCTACACAAGATGAAATTAGCTCCTTCCTGACTTTAGGGTAAGTACATAAGTTGTTCCCTTAAATGTTGACTCCTAGTCTTAAACAAGGGGCCGCTCCCTTTCATTGGCTCGAGAGGGACTTTGTTTATGGTAGGACCATAAATTGATTGTTCATTAGAGGATAAGTGGGACTTAAAGAGCAAGAGGTAATTACAGGGGTAAAATATTAATTTAACCTAACGGTAACTACGAATGACTCGTGAAGGATCAACTTACTTATTCTGGTTAAATCCATGGATGCAAAATACTCTACAGTTCACAAGAGTGTAGCTATGGTTTTAGTAAATTGCCCCATAGATAATGAATGTTGTTTAATTTAATTATTTAATCTCGGATGATTGGAGCTTATAACTGTAGGTTCATTAAGTCCACTTGCTAGCTCATAACGAGTAAAACAATGATCCTTTGTTTTGATAGAATTTGTGTCACACCCCTTCCCAGATTACCTTTCTAACCCAGGAGTAGGTGCAACCTATACACATACACATCATCTTATATCTGGAAACACAATTCAATACTAGATCAAATGTACAAACTTTTATACTAGTGAAATCTGATAAGGAAATCATTAGTTTTATATAAGGTTCCTCAACTCATAATGTATATTATACAAGTGTATTTGTTCAGCATAAAGTACAAACCCACACTCGTTATGCTGCAATGATCATATATGACAAAATACATACTTGGACTGAGTATTTACAACTATCCCAGAGAACAAACCAAGTAAGCCCAGACGAGGATCTTCTGTAGGCTAGGCGTCCCGGACACACTCGCTACCTGAAACGAATAACAATGAACAAGAAAATGTGAGCTTAAAGCCCAGTGAGTGACTAAATTATCAATTACAATTTAATCCTTGAATTAATGTTGATCATAAACTACTATATAGCTTATTAGTACAAATTACTAGGCCACTCGTGCCATTTAACAAGATAGCATAAACATTTATCTAATAAGCAGCAGAGCATATCTCAATGCTATTAACCTCATAATTCAATTACTAGTATTCATATATTCATACGCCTTCACATTTCGTCCCTCGGCGTTTCAACTCTCAAGTGCCTTCTCATATTGTCCCTCAGCACTGAGTTTCATTATTAATTCATTGTTCAAGTGCCTTCACTCATGGTCCCTCAGCACTGAGCCATCATATACTGGTTTCCATATGCCTTCTCATGAGGTCCCTCGGCATTAGAAACTATCTTAATTAATTTCTCAAGTGCCTTCACTCATGGTTCCTCAGCACTGAGTATCATATATCATATTCCCATAGGCCTTCACACATGGTCCTTCGGCCGTGGTTCGCATTTAGATAACACACATACAGGAGTTCACATATTATCCTCATTTTCACTTACACAATATTTAAAATAATCTTTGGATAAATTAGAAAGTCACTCACGATTTGTCTTAGGCCCTGAGTGGATTATATGCTTTTCCAAGCTCTTCTTGGCCTGTAAAAACGCATTTCTCACATTAGGTTTCCTTTGAACTCCTTTTTCATAATCATTAAGTATGCATACCAATAACTAGCGATACTCTATGTCACTAGCGAGACTACCAGCGAAATTCACACTATTGGGTACTGCACTAGCGAAACCAGAGTGAACTAGACTAGCAATATCATCTTAAAGAGCGATACCTAGCGATACTTCAGCGAGAGTTGTGAGACGCAGAGCTCCTTTGCGTTTATCAGCGACACCCGTTCCGCTGCTCACTCTCCAACTCCTTAGCGATACCACTGTCTAGCGACACTTGATATCACAGTTTTCCTTCCTTTCCTTCAAACTCTTCCTTTATCCTGCTAAAAAAAACATATTACAGCCAAAATCAGAACTTCTCTTCTTCTACAATCTAGTAGTGAGTTTCCTAGCTTACCTCAAAATTTCCGACCATGACTCGTCTTCGTTTGAGAATTATTCTCAAATAACTTCGCCTGCCTTGATTTGCTTAGCAGTTCAACTCTGCTTGCTTCTTCCTAGAGATTAACACATTTTGCTCGGATTTAGCTTAAACATCCTTCATAGAAGGTGCTAAGAATTGACTCAACTTACTGACCTCAAAATTTCAGTTCCAGCTTCAACGTCCTCAGTTCACTCTCCTTCAAATACGATTGATGTCCAAATCTATCAGTAACAATCAAACTTCTAGTTCCAGCTTTAAAATCATCATGAAACTGATCTGATTTCTACTCAAATTCGATATAAGCACCTTCTTCTACCTCTCCTCCTTGTTCGTCTACGAAATGGAGTTAATCTAAGTTTGAAAATACATCCAGAAAGGCTAAATTATTCGATGCACTCCTTTATATGTCAATATAAATCACCGACTTACCAACTCTAACATCATCCTCCTTCTGGAATTTGCTAATGCAACCTTCTGCGCATGGCTTCGGCAACGCATAGTCTCAACTTACTATGCCACTGATTACTCAATGCCGAATAGCCGATTACCACATGGCTCTCTCGGCCACTTTTCTATGTCCGACGCATACCATCCTTCAATGCATAGGCCTTTCCAATGCATAGCAATGCCAACTCCTAGCACTTAAAAGCCTTCAACGCATACTTCTATTAACGTATATTACACCCTTCTTCCTTCACATCAACTTCCACACTGAGCTGCCTTCTTCAACGCATGCCTACCAGCGACCACTCTTGGCAGCTTAAACATACCTTCAACGCATGGTCACCCATCACATGACCAACACTTAACCAGTTTTACTCTCCCACAACTTGGCTAATTTTCTTTACTCACCTGCCCCATAAGTCTTCTTACTTACCTTCTCTTAATAACAAGTACGGGGCTTACAATTTGAATGGTTCAAATTGGTTAAGGGAATTTGTATTAACTATCTAAGATGCAATTCATATAATTTATATAGATACACTTAATTTTGAATGAGACTAAAAATAAAAGTATGTAATGTGTGAGTAATAATGTTTGAATAAGATTCAAATATTAAATTAATATGGATTGAATTCATATTAAAATCATAGGTTAAAATTAATAAGAATGAGATTTTTTATTTTTTTATTATTTATTTATTTATTTTTCATGAAATGAGATTCATATTAAAACTATAGATTTTATGAGAAAGATATGCATTTCAATGTCATTCAACTGTATATTCAATTAAATATGAGATATTTAATTAAATTATTTATTTATTTATTTATTTAATTTAATTTAGTTTAATTATATAATTATATAATTAAATTATATTTAATTATAAATTTAAAAAAAATTGAGAGCTCTCGAAGAGTTGCAGGGAACTCTCCAAAATTACTATACTATCACTCTACGATACGCAGATTTGATATCTAGTGGAATGATACTCAATGTCTTAAATTGTTACAGTATATTATTACTCGACGTGTGTGCATGCACAATGTACTTCAAATATGCAGCTACAGGTTGGCTTACCCCTACAACTAATAATGATGTCAATTGAGTTCAATGGTAGCTTACTTCCAGGAAAATATTATTGATTAGATCCCTCA
This sequence comes from Citrullus colocynthis, assembly GCA_031780015.1. Lineage (NCBI taxonomy): Eukaryota > Viridiplantae > Streptophyta > Magnoliopsida > Cucurbitales > Cucurbitaceae > Citrullus > Citrullus colocynthis. Next base: position 418,699 of record QLSR01000100.1, on the reverse strand, counting down.
AAAGTTAATTATCGATAAAGAAAGTCTATCCACCGAAATGGCAATCGGTGATTATATATCAACCATTGATGGTTCCAAAGAAATGTAAATTTTTTTTATATATGGACCATGAGGCACATGGGCTGTCAATCCAAACAAAACATATCAAGCTTGTGTTTCCCCCTCCATGAATCTAAATCCAATTGGTGCTCCCTCTATGAGAAAAAAAAACGAATATTTAGACCATGTTTTTGTTCATTGTGATTTTAAATAACTTACTGAATTTCTCGAAACCTCAACATACAAAAATTATCATGAGCAATATCATTAGCGTGAGTCCTTGGTTTCTTTGGCTAGAGTAGAATAGCAAAATTTTCAAAGATAAAGCCGAAACCCCGTTTCCACTCATGCTTCTGCAATTGCCTTAAATGGGAAGGCTTTTCTTTAGACTCTTTTTCACTTTATGAATGTCATATTTGTATGTTTTTTACCTTTGAGTTATAGTCAATATATGTACAGTATGGGTAGAAAGTGTTGGCTTTTTGGCCCTTAATCTCAAATTAATTAATTTTAATGGATTGATTAATTAGTGTTTTGATGATAACAAACTTGATTTTATTTATTAACCATTTGAGTGTTTTGAAGTGTCTATTGTGTGGAGCTTGGAACAACGGTTCCAATGCAGTTTGAATCACTCAAATCAAAGTTCAAATGAAGAAGATATGACAGAAACAAGCTTAATGGAAAAATCCCGAGCAGATGACGTGGCAGATTTTTTTTTTAATCAAAGTGGACAAATTGAAAGGTGCCATTTGGAGAAATGGAGAAGTGACAATTGGTGGGTCTTTTATTTTTGGATTGATGTTAAAAAGAAAATGAATTTAAAAAGAAGATGAATTTAATATTATTATATATGTTTGTGTCTAACGGCTAGTTGCTTTTTTAAAAAGATTAATTTAATATTATATATGTTTGTGTCTAACGGCTAGTTGCCTTTTTAAAAGGATTAATTTAATATTATTATATGTTTGTGTCTAACGGCTAGTTGAGTTTAAATCTCCACCATTCAATTTTTTTTTACAAAGATCTAATGGTCCAAATTAATTTGGTTTTCACTTACTTTCATTTCTTTTTAAATACTTCATCTTCTCCAATAAGTTTCCCTAACTTTTACAATTTTACAATCCTCAAAAATTGAAAAAGGTCACCATTGTTGCTCTCTCTCCAAGCTTTCAAATTTCTTTCTTTTCATCTTATTCTAAAGAGATACTTTCATTGTATTGTGAGGATTGAGTATTGTGAGTTCAAATTTGTACATCTACTCTTTTTAGAGAGTTTTAGTGTGTGATTTAAGACTTCAAGAATATTGTAACGGTTGGATCCTAACCCGTGGAAAGGATCGGGTTTGCTCTTGAACCCGAAAAAGGAGCAAGGTAGCGGTTTGACTCTCATCCGTGGAAAGAGTCAAAGAAGATTTTTTAATCGAAATCCCAAGAGGCGCTTGGGAAAGTGGATGTAGGTCGAGTTGGACCGAACCACTATAAAAATCACGGTGTCTTCTTCTCCAACTCTTTCTCAATTTATTTTGCATTCAATTTTTAGTAGCATGTTATAGATTATTATCCTTCTTTGTTGAGATTGATTGAATCTTGTGTTTCATATATTTTTTATCAATCTTGATATTTAGCATCAATTAAGGTTTTTATTAATTTAATTCAAAAATTAATTCAATTAGTTTAATTTGAGCATATTTAGGAATAAGTTTAATTAAACCCTATTCACCCCCGTCTAGGGTTGCCATACCGATCCTACAGAAAGTTATTAATTTAAGCCTCAAATTAGCTTAATTAAGTAAAACGAATTGTTGCATGCTTAAAGGTTATCTTGAGTTGTTTCAGCACTTTTAGGGGTAATTAACTCCTATTCATTAGGAGCTAATAGTATTTTTAATGGATCTTTACTTTTTACGAGGTTGCATTGCTTTCTATTACAAAATCGACAATTAAAGCATACAAAAAACTAAAAATAGAAATAGAGAACATTGACACACAAATTTACGTGGTTTACTAACAAATGTGTTAGCTATGTCTACAAGATAGAGGGAAAACAATTTTATTCAAGGGAATGTTACATGATTACAGAATAAGCAATACATAATAAATAAAGCTTATAGGATTAGAGTACACTTCTCTAAATCTTAAGTATAGAAGGAAAATAATTAAATAATTAAATATACTAAATATCAATTCTGATTAGGTTTAGGATTGAAGGCATTCCAACAAATCTCCACCTTGACTTGAATTCTCTCACAAATAACAGATGTACCGGATGTAACTGTTGCCTCATAACTTGTTGCACACAAAGTGGATTAGATGTTATAATTTTAGTACAAAGTTTGTGTCGAGAATTTTTCAAGTATGATCATTAATTAGCAAGTTTTCCTATAAAAGGCCAAGTGTAAATTTCTATAGGTTTCCTGGTGAGTCCAAGGTCGAATGTAGGGATTTGTGATAAATTAGGCGTTGAGACTAGATACAAAAAGTATGCGGTGACTATACATGTATTATATTCAGGAGTTTTATGTACTTAAACCTATACATAAAGAATAAATAAAATTTCTTACAATTAACAAGGTGAGGTGGAAGCTGAGAATGTTAGTCAAATATCATTTACAGTCAAATAGCATGCGTTAAGAATGATGATGGAACCATGTGATATAATACAGTTAACGCAGGAGCTAGTCGTTACTTAAGCATATCTAAGTATATTTACATATCTACAAACTTTGGGTTTGAAATCCATCTTTCGGTGTTTTGACGCCACATTAATCTTATCTCTAAAACGCATGGTAAGTTTGCGTTGGCAAAAGATGAACTACATCTCTAAACCTCGTCTAAACTTGATAAATGTTAAAGATTAATCATCTACTCTCTCAAGCTAGACAGTCATGGTCGTTAAATTTGTTTGTCAGACAAAGCTATGCAAGCTAATGATATGCATCAATCAAGATGTAACGTACTTAATATTGCTTAAGAAAAACTAGCTTCTAACATCTAACTCATTCAACATACAAGCAACAGGTGTAAAGTATTTAATATGGAAATGAATGGAAGATAATCGTCAATTGAACTTATATTAAGAAAGTAAACCATTCTCTCGAATGTCATTAACAAAGCATAAGTAAGAAGGAAGGAAATGAAGATAGAACAGAAATGGAAGACATCAAGCCGCCACTGGCAATATCTTGCTTCATGGACGCTTGAGATGATTGCTATTTGATATATAAATGGCATAGGATGAAGGTTCTCACTCACTGGGAGATGACTCTGAAAATTCTCAGAATCCTTCTCACAGAAGATCTTGAAATGGAGGCTGATTATGGTGAGGGAGAATTTGTGCAGAGCATTCGCCTCTTGAACTCCTTTCTCTCCTCCTTTTGAATGGAGAAGCTTTAGGCTATTTATAGGCGTAAAAAAGGTGAACTCATGATGATCTGACACCTTTACATTAAATTTCATACCCTGCTGCGTAGACTTTTCACATCATCAGTCCATTGGTTCTGCCATGATCTAATAACGTATAATCATTTTGCATATTGACACGACAACTATTGCCCAGGCGTCTGTATCTGCTTTTTCTTCTCAACGTATGGTCTTGACGCATGGGTTTTCACTTCTTTTGTTCTCACAGTAACTTCCTCTCTGGTACTTGGGTTATTTGTACTTCTTTTCTACTTAATCCTACATTAAGAACAGAAAAGCTCATATTTTCTCAAGTATATTCTTTTGTAAATGGTGCTAACGCATGGTAATACATATTACACAATTCAACTGCCAAAATCATGCGTTTAGCCCTAAAGTTACTCTAATTATTCCAAATAGTGAATATAATAACTTGTATTCCTACAAGTTATTAGTAACTTAAACAACATTGCTAGATGTACCCAGACTTCTCCCTCGTGTCTCAGAGTGTCGCAGAAGGGATCACTAACAATTCAAAACAATTAGCAAGTCCGAGCAATGTTGGAACTTGCCATGTGGAATATGTTTGGTGAACATATCAACAGGATTATCAGCACTACTAATTTTCATCATGTTAACCCTCTACTCACTTCTCAGGAAGTGGCATCTTACATCTATGTGCTTGGTCCTCTCATGATGAGCTTGATCTTTGGCTAGGCATATTGCACTCAAACTATCATAATATACAATAGCTTGATCGTGATGTAAGCCAAGATCACCAACAAATCCTCTCAACCAAATTCCCTCTTCAGTAGCTTATGTCAAAGTTATGTACTTTACTTCAGTAGTAAACAAAGTAACTGTAGGCTGTAGGGTTGCCTTCCAACTACCAACAGAACCACCTAGAGTGAACATATACTAGTCAGACCTCCTACTGTTAATATCTCCAGCATAATTAGAATCGGAATAACCTATCACCAAAAACTTGTAACATACCTTTAAATGAGAACAACAAACGTTCCTCTTGAAGGAATTGAATCCTCAACAGAAGCGAGTGATTGCCATGTGTCAATAATTTTGTTTTGAAAAACACAAAATACAGAGAACACAATACTTAAATAATCAACAAATAATTAGCATGCTTTTGAAAAGATTATAAGTTAGAAATAATCCTACCTTTGAAGATCGTTTTCGATGTAGGATGTTTTCTTCTCACCAAATCACGAACTTGTGAAAAAACCTCTAACAAGTTTTTCTTAGGAGAACACCAAGAAATCTTCCTTGCTATTCTCTAGGAAGAATCAAAAGAGGAGTGATGGGCTCTTTTTCGTTTTTGGTAAAGAAGAGAGAATGTTGAGAAGAACACTTCTGCGATCCTGGGTTACCTCTCCCTCTCCATTTTCCCTTTCCTAACACTTGTATTATAATCATACAAACTATATAATATAATCATGCATGTACGTAGTTTAGGAATTAACCCAAACTTTAAATATAACATTTATATTTAATATGATGCATGATCATGCCTTGTCATTAATTAATATAACTCTTATATCAATACTTATGAACATAATAAAAATGCTATCAAATAATATAACATTTATATTAAAATGATGCATGACATGGTTAATTAATATGTAATCATATAATATAATATTTATATTAAGATATGATACAAGAATATGTTTAACCTAAGGTGGACTTTTAAACTATATGACATACTTTATGCAACATATAATTAATATAATTAAACATACATCTCATGCATAGTAAAACTATATTATAGCAATAATAGACCACATACTGGCACCCTAATAAAACAATAAAATAAATTACATTAGTTTAACTTAGAAATACAAAAAATTGCCTTCAAAAGGTGGAAGAAAACTGCCACTTTCGTGTTGGAACAAAACTACTTTGGAACTGTCACGACCTTTCCATAATGCACAAACAATGCCAGACAGCAGTCTGAGCCTTTTAATGACGCACAAATGATGACGAACTGCAGAAATTTGCATAGAAGCTCTCGAGTATGCACTCCAAAAACCATCTTTCACTTCAATTTCTGGTTTTTTTTCGTAGCAAATAGTTCGTCACAAACGACCCAGACTAACAGACTCAATTTACAAAATAAATGCCCAAAACAACGACCCCTTAAATTGACAAAATCAACGTAAAAAGTTGTAAATCTAAGTGCCAATATTTGTAAACATCTATTACGCAAACTCACATATATTATGCAGAAAACAACCCACCTTTTCTCTATGTTTTCAATCCAAAACAGAATTAAAAGTATAATTTGGCCTGATACACATTGAAGGAAGCGAATTCTATGCAGAAGCATGTAAGCGTGTGTACTTTTAATTCACGTTTTGAATTTACAGAAATTACAGAGAAATTTAAACATATTTTAATTAAGCATGTTTTATTGTGAAGAAATTCAAGAAGAAAGAAAATACCTTTGAGGACTTCTTCAATCTTCTCCGATTCTTTAATGTTTCCAAGATTCCTTCAATCATGAACAAGACACCACCATCAAGATCTTTCCCGCTATTCTCCGGCAAGGAAAAGGTTTGTGGGAACCTCTATTGGAAAATTGGGAAGAGTTTTTGCAAACAAACATTTGCTTTGTAACTTTGGAATCATGAGAGATTGAGAGAGAATTCAATTCCATCATCCCAAAAAGACTTTTTATGAATATGAATTATTAAATGATGAGGGGGCAAGTTAATTATGATTAACTTCCCTTTAACCACACTTTCACTCCCCTAGGAGTTAAAATTTAACTCAAGTTAAATTAAATTAAATCAAATAAAATCAAACTAAATTAAAATAAATATTAACTAATCTAATGAATTAATAAAAATTAATTAAATATCATATATTTAATTAATATTACATTTGAATCATATTCAAATTTATTTCCCTCTCATGACCTATAGTTTAAATATGAATCTTATTTATATTATGTTTTAACCTATAGTTTTAATATGAATCTCATTTATCTTATTTAATATTTGAATCGTATTCAAATATATTGTTCTCTCATATTATATAGTTGAATTTTGAATCTAATTCAAAATTAACTTTATAATATAATGTATCTATATACAGTATATTAATTGTATCATATACAATTAACATATAATTCCCTCATTATATGAATCTTATTCATATTAATTTAGTATTTGAATCTTATTTCATTAATACTCTCATAATATCTAGTTTAATCTTGAATCTAATTAAAAATAATTTTATATTGTAATGTATCTCTATACATTATATTAATTGTATCATATACAATTAACTTAAAACCCTTATAATTTGAACTATTCAAATTCTTCCAAAACTAAATATTCCTTGTTTTACCCTTAGTGAGCTAGTAGGGGAACCTAATGGACGTACAGATTAGAAGCTCCAATGATACATCATTAGTTAATTAAACTCTTTAATCAAATTAATCAACATTCATTAACTGTAGGTCACTCTACTAAAGACCCATATCTGCAATCTTCATACTGTAAACTGACGGATAAATGAGCATGCAGAGTAGTTAATTTGATCAATTTTCACTCTAAGATGCTCAATTTAGAGGATTAAACATGCAATTAAAAAAGAAAAAACCAAAAGTTCAAGAACACTTACCCTTGAAGCTCAAAATTCTCCTTTAATTCTTGATGAATTTCAATACCACTTGGTTGTAGACCACCACAAGAGTCTTCTTTACTATTTTCTAGGCTTAGGTTGGATGGTGGGATCCAAGATTTGTGGTGAATTTGAGAAGGAATGAAGGTTGGGAAGAAGATGAACAATGGATGAAATTTTGCAAAATTAACCCTTAATTTTACAAAATTCTTAACCATTTTTATGCCAAAATCATCTCTATTTATTAAAGAATAACATGCAATCCAATTGCATCAAAATTTGATAACACAAAATGGTTAATTTGTTGGTTAATTGTGAAGAAGACAACCAAGCTTCTAGCTTAGTTGTGAGAAAATCTAATCTTCAAAAATCTATTTTAAAATCAAATTTTCAATGAATTTCCAAAAATTGAATTAAATTGATTTTTAATTTTTTAAAAAATTAAATAAAAATAATTTAATATTAAAAATAATATTATTTTTCCCACTTGTCCCGATTTTTCTAAAAAATCGATATGAATCCCTGTTCATATGATTAATATTTAAATCATATTTAACTATTATCATTAACTCTATTTGTCTGTTTAATTCCTAATTAAACGTCGATATATCGTATATATCTGACTTTCATTCCTTAAGCCAAGATTTGAACGGTTCAAACCCATTCACCACACTATCTAAGATTTTAGTCCATTTATGACCTAGTAGAGAGACCTAATGGACCTACAGATCATGAGCTCCAATGATTCGAGATTAACCGGCCAAACTCTTTAACGTAGTTAACCAATATTCATTAACTAACAAGACACTCCACTAAAGCCCGTAGTTGCACTCTGCTCACTGTAGATATATTTGTGTCCATTTGATACAACCGTCATCGATAAGCCAATCCTTCATAGGTCGTTCATAACTTCAGCTAGGTCAAATACCGATTTACCTCTAAGTTACATTTTTTCTCCTTAAGTACCACTGTCCCTCTAATGAACAATTGATTTAGGATCCAATCACTAAATTCGTTCTCTCCCGGGCCAGTGAGAGGATGGGGCCACTTGTTCAAGATCTAGGAACAACACTTAAGAGAACAACCTCTCTTACTATCCCTAAGTTGGGTAGGAGTGAATTTCGTCTTGCAAATTCTATGTCCTTAGCTATCTACCCGGTCTTATCCCTAAAATGGGAGGAATGTTGAGCAGCTCTATTGAGCTTATTCTCACATATGCAGATCAAGGGATAATTATGAATAAACAAAAGTTCATAGATAGCTCAAGAATCAGATCAAGTTATCTACGTCATTGGTAAGTGAAATTAATCAGTGTTAATCGTAAACGGTGTTAATACGTAAAAGTGATTATTTCAGGGTCAGTCATACACAATCTTATTATGTAGAATACCCTCACTCGCATGTCTTTACATGAACAAATCAGGATCACTTCATTTATGACATCTTACAACATTTGTAACAATCATGAAGCAGCTCGTATGCAATAGTGTCTCTAGGAAGACGTACCCAACCTGATCCATGTACTATAGACTATTTAGGCTACTTACTCGAACTTGACCCTATTTATGTCTCTACATAAAGTCCAAGTACTCATGATAATAGCCAAGGGTTCGTAGTTTAATTGGATTTAGAGTTAATAAACAATTAATTTAGTTGAATGACTTCATATGTACTAAAATTCACTTATTTACAAAAACTACGAGTTTTAGGACATACAACCCAACATAAACATATTTTTGTGTCAATGGATATAACTAATCAACAACGAGAGGACCCTTCACAAACTGATCAGAATTATAGCTGGGTAAAATTACTGTTTTACCCCTGTAATTACATCTAACTCGTTAAGTCCCACTAATCCTCTAATGAACAACTTGTTTATGATCCTACCATAAACAAAAACCCTCTCGGACCAGTGAGAGGGAGGGACCCCATCGTTCAAGACTTGGAGGCAATACTTAAGGGAGCAATTCATCTACGTACCCTAAAGATAGGAAGGAGATAACTCCATCTTATGTAGCTATGTTTCCAGCTCCTACTTGGACAAATCCTTGAAATAGTAGACATATTGAGTTAGCAAGGCCGCTCTCACCCATACTAATCAAAGGACTGCACTCATAGACAAGAGTTCATAACTCATTTATGATTAAGGTCAAGTCACCTATGGTCATCCTATGAAATGTTAATCTCTTCAGTCAATGGTGTTATAAAGAGAGATTAATCATTTTGCGGTCCGATCTTATACAAACTCTTTGTATAGGATACCCCCACTCACATGTCTCCACATGAACAATTTGGATCAAATCGTTTGTAACATTTATAAAGTGAGTTGTATCCGTAGTGTCAACAGGATAAGGCACCCTGCCTTACCCTTATACGACATATCATTTAGGTTATTACTTAAACATGATCCACTTGCATGTCAACCACATACAAGTTTAAGTTACATAAAGTAACCTTGGAGTTTTCTCTAATGGATTATTGCATATATAAAATATTCAATCATTATTTCAAATTATTTCTTAATTAAGAGGTTTTAGTGCATACATCCCAACAAAAATGTCAACATCCCAAAGTACAACGCGGGCTCTATGAATAGACTATGCCGAAAAAAAAAAAAAAAAAAAGAATGTTGTTGAAATCACTGGTCTTTGGCCATCTCTAAGTAGTAGCCATCAAAGAAGACACTAATATAAAAGGGCACTTCTCAAAGTTTATAGTTAACTTAGGATTAGGATCCATAATAAAACTAACTTCGCTAATATAAAATGGTACTTCTCAAATTTCCGTTATTAGAAACATATTTATAAAGAAAAAAAATTAGAGAAATTGGGTAAGAAACTTGATGGTAGGAAAAAAAAAGAAAAGAAAAGAAAAGAGTGAACATGTAATTTTAGAGAGTTCAAAATGAGGACGTTTGGGAGTAATTTTAGAAATAATAATGATTTCTTTATAAATGATTTGTTTGTTTAAATTTGATTTCTCATCATTTATATGTTTGGAAGTTAATTTAATTGAAATTATTCTATAAAACCATTTAATTATAAAGGATGTTTTCAAATATAAAAAAAATAATTACAAATTTTACTTTATATCTATAATAGACCGCGATAGTCCTAGATAGACATCTATCACTTTAGCGATACATGCAAATATGCAGATAAATGTCTATCTGAGTCAATCGCGATCTATCACAGATAGAAAGTAAAATTTTTCTCTATTTGTAAATAGTTTGATTTTTTTCTATTTATAATAACTTTCCTAATCATAAATTATTTTAATATTTGATTCCACGCTTTCGAAAAAGATTTTGTTTTTATTAAAAGTTAAAGGTGAAGGGATCGATTGATTCAATCCCGCAATGGAAGCGATGCAATCGCATGCTTTGATTTCTCATTAGAAATAAAAATGTACTATAATAGTAAATCGGTTAAGCATAAAAAAAACATATATTTGTACATGAAGCTGTAGCAAGATCTCTTTTTATCTCCTTCAATCGACCAAATCTACCACCACGAGGTCTTCCTTGCTATGACTCTGTTAAAGGGGCCAAGTCAGTGGGGGGACCCTGTCACCGCGTAGAATTCGTGAAAAAATCACTTCATTTGCTTATCCTATAGGATTATTTATGGCTACAAAAACTGTTGACGATAGTTCTAGATCTGGGCACCCCCGACAAACATCGGTCCCTCGGAGTGAGGGGTTAGGCAGGTAGTATGGGCCCTCTGCCTTCAAACCAATTTGAACCGCTCACATCACAGTAGCAGTAGCGTAAGGAGAGGAAGAAGCAAATAAAGCAAGGGGAATCTTAACTTAGCGTCTTGGCTTCCTCCTTCGATCCGTCTTGCAAGTGCAGGGGACCATCCACAGCTTGTGGGACCTTTTTTTGAAAGATGTGAAGGAACTATGAGAAGGAAAGCTTCTAAAGAACTATTCTTTATGTTTTTGGATAACTATTTTGAGAATTCTCCTAAAAATAATTGTGTAGGCGTATCCATGAAGACCTGATTAGGATAAACCTAATTTAATTGGAATAAACCTATTTAATTATAATTATCTTATTTCAATAACTCATATTAAAATGATTAATTATTTAAATCATATTCAAATATATTTTCTCCCATTATATATCTCACTACAAGAAATCTCACTTTTGTTGACGCCAACAATCATCGCCGTAAGTCGAAAAACGCGTCAGCGTTCGTACGCCGACGCCGCGAAGCCGTCGGCGTAAGTTCGTCGGCGTATCCAATGCCAAAGCCAAAAAAAAAGGCGTCGGCGTTGGATGGAACTATCAATGGCAGTCATGGATTGGGATCTATGCCGACACGAGACAATGGCGTTGACATAAGTAGGCTACGCCAACGCCTATTCATAATGTCGGCAATGGTTCGATGCCGACGCCAAGCACACGGCGTTGGCATAGGTAGGTTACGTCGACGATACAATTCCGCGTCGGCACTTCTTCCATGCCAACGACATGCACATTACGTCGGCATAGACACGCAATGCTGACGACACCACATGGCGTCGGTAGTTCTTCAACGTCGCTATATCCTTAAAATGCCGACACCACCTGGCGTCGACATAAGCTAATTTTTTTTTCCGAAATAAATGCTTCATATACTAATTGATTTATACCTAAAGAGAGACAATTATACCAACTCATAAGCAACATCNATATCTTAATGTATATGTATAAATCAATCTTTTGTCATAAAGAATTGAATTGACTACATATTATTGATATTTTCTTTAATCAATATATAACATATATAAGTACGTATAATTGTTTCTTCATGCATCACATCTAAAATTATATCCTTGATACACACATTAGAATAAAGAAACCCATATTTTTTTACTAGTGTATATATATGAAAAGCACCTAACCAAAGTTGGCTTACTGTTAAAGAGCTTCAATAATGCAAAGGTTATGAAGAAGAATAAAACTTTTTAGAAGTCTTTGTGTTATTACTTTCGGGAATATGCCCAATAAAGTATGAGAAAATGAAACGATTCCCAACATAGTGGATTTTATAGAATCATTATCCTCAAGAAAAAGAGGAACCTGATTCCATCACCTTATTATTTTTCTTATTTTTAATGTTTCATTCATTAATAAAATAATAAAACTTAATTAAGTTCTACTTTAATTTAGAGCTTTTGACGAACCAAATTCGATCTTATTTAGAAACCCAAAGAACAATTATGAAATATTGCTAAAATAATCAAACTTCGAAGTCAATATTAAAAAAAAAAAAAAAAAAAAAAAGCAAAGACTATCTTCTAGCTTTGTTGAAAGTTGGTCCTGAAAAATAAACAATAAAAACAAAAGTCAAATAATGAATATAATTATAACCAAAATGTATCAATCACAAATTCAATCTCATTGTCACTCCTGCACAAATCTATTGAATTCTATGACATAAATATCATCATTAAAAGTCATAATCAAGGGATGTCTTCATTATATACATGAATGTTTCATTGAATATTCATCAAACTCAATATGCAAGACTTCTTAACACATCCAATTGTATTACTCTTGCTACAATAACTGCAGGATAGCAACAAATCTAAAAACAAACTCAATATGCAAGACTTCCTAACACATCCAGTTGTATTACTCTTGCTACCATAACTGCAAGATAGTAACAAATCTAAAAACAAACTCAATATGCAAGACCTCCTAACACATCCAGTTGTATTACTCTTGCTACCATAACTGTAGGATAGCAACAAATCTAAAAACAAACTCAATATGCAAGACCTCCTAACACATCCAGTTGTATTACTCTTGCTACCATAACTGCATGATAGCAACAAATCTAAAAACAAACTCAATATGCAAACTTCCTAACACATCCGGTTGTATTACTCTTGCTACCATAACTCTAGGAGAGCAACAAATCTGAAAAAAAACTCAATATGCAAGACTTCCTAATATATGAATGTATTAAAAAAAAAATAGCAGACGGCTGAAATCGAAGATCTAAAAAAAAAAATACTGTGTAGCGGCGACTAAAATCGAAGAAGAAGAGACGAGGGTCTTTTTATGCTTGGGAATTGCCGATGCATTAAATGATGCGTCGGCAAGGCCACCTCTGCCGACGTACCAATTGACGCGTCAGCATAGGTCTATTTATGCCCATGCATCATTTAATGCGTCGGGAAAGGGCACACCTATGCCGACGCCATGCGGTCCATCGTCGGCAAATACACATGCTTTGTTTCGGACGTCGACATTATTATCGTCGGAAAAGGCCCCTTTTTGCCAACGGTTCAAATAATCCGTTGGCAAAACCCACATCTGCCGACGGATACGAGAAACACGTCGGCATAGACATCGCTCCGCCGACGGGTTACTATAGAGGCGTCGACATATGTTCCTTGATGCCGATGCCCAATATTTACCGTCGACATAGATAGTTATTGTCGACGGTTCTTTACGTCATTGGTATAGCCACGATCTGCTGACGCCTTTTTCTGGCGTCAGCATGACCTTCGTCGGTATATCTAAATTTTCTTGTAGTGTCTTTAATTTGAATCTCATTCAAATTAAATAATTAATTATTTCAATTATATTCAAGTAAATTAATTCTCCTATATTGTATAGTTCTAATCAAATTGAACTTTATAATAACGTATCTTACTACGTCAATAATTATATTAATTCTAATACAATAAATATATTTTCTTTCATAAATTTGAATATTTAAAATTTTTCTTTCAACATTGATTATTGTCGGTTCGTGGTGAGCTAGCAAGGGGACCTTATGGACCTACAGGTTATAGGCTCCAATGATCCAAGATTAACTAATTAAATTCTTTAATTAATTAACCTCCATTGATTAACTATAGGGAAGACCATTGTACACCTATAGTGTTATGCATGGTAGAACAAGTTACATCCATGGATATAACCATTACAAGCAAGTCAATCCTTCATGAGTTGTTCGTAAACACAGTTGGGTCAAAAGTCCCTTTTGCCCCTATAATTACATCTACCCCTTTAAGTACTGTCTCTAGCCAATGAGAGAGTGAGGCCCCTTGTTCAAGTCACAGAGTCAACACTTAAGGGAACTACTCATCTATTTACCCTGATGGGAAGGAGTGAATTCCATCTTGGAAAATTATGTTCCGAGACTCCTTATTTGGTCAAGTCACCAAAATTGTAGGCATATTAAGTCGGCAACTCGGGTCACTCTTATTCATGCAAATCAAAGGACGAGCTCACACAGACAGGAGTTCATAATTCACTTAGGATTAATCTCTTTGATTAATGGATTTATAAAGAGAGATTAGATATTTCGCCCTCCAATTTTATACAAACTCTTTTAGGATACTCCAACTCACATGTCTCCACATGAACGATTTCGATTAAATCATTTGTAACAAAGTAGGTCATATCCATAGTGTTACTATGATAAGGCATCTAACCTTATCCATATACTATAGAATATCCTTTAGGTTATTACTTGAACATCATCCATTTGTATGTCAAGTATATACTGTTCAAGATTATTACATCTAATAACCTTTGATTTTTACTATAGTGGATAATTCAATGTTGCATATTTAATAACTAAAATAAATAATTATTTAAGTAACTAATTGGCTATGAGACTTTAAGGCACAAATCACAAGAAGAGATATTCTAAAATGTTGGAGACATAAAAAGTGAGAAAAATAGATAAAGTTTAGAGAGAGAATAGTATCTGTAGCTAGAAATATCTATAATATATTAAAAAGCTACAAACTTTTTAAAATGTTTTGGACTATTTTTTTCTTATCAATTTTAAAGTTTATAGAATATGTCTCTTGCAATTAGGTACCAATGATTAATTTTAATTATTATTTTAATAAATAACCACTTTCACTCCCACCCACTACGTTTTTTTTTTTTTTAATAAATTTAGTTAAAATGTGAATTTATGTTTTTCTAGAGTTATTAATTTGCAAATGTGTCATTAATAAATAATTATAAATTATACTAAAAATAATTAATTAAAAATAATAGCTTTATTATCAATAATAATAATTAAAAAGAATACCAAAAGTATTTTTTCTACCACTTAGGATTATTTTTCATTTAATTATAATTTATTATAGAATCTCAAAAAGTTTTAGAATACCAAAAGTTTTGTAACCTTTTGTTATCAATTACCAAAAATAACATTTGCTTCATCATTCTTTCACCAACGCTTTCATCTAATATTTATCTAATATTGTTCTATCTTTATCTATTTATTTTTTTTGTTCTTTCACTTCATTGTTCTCAAATGCATATCTAATTGATGACATATTGATTGGGTAGAAGTTCTACGATTATACAGATCATCGGCACCTAACCACTAAACTATTGTTGGGCTTTGTACTTAAAGCCTCGTAATGAATTAATTGATTAATTTAATCACTAGGTACAACAAAATTAGGCTTCTATGACTCTAAAAAACAGTAATTACCACATTTCTTTACTTTTTTTTAGTCATTTAATCGCCCATCATCCAAAGTGTATAGATGACACATGAGAAATCAGTCATCATTGATAGTTTCATGACTTTTAAACATAGTCAACAAAGAACATGTACTGACATTTATTATAAGTCATGGAAACCATTTTTCGCGACAATTTTTTATAGTCATTAAATAATGAAAATGTTGACTTTTTCTGTCAAATAAAGAGTTATCTTGACATTAAAATTCTGTCATCGAGCAACAAATAATGACACATTTAAAGTGTCAATAATGTCTTAATTATGACAATTTTTAAGGTCATTGAATTACATACATTGTCACTTATTTATAGTCATAGAAGTCTGATAGACATTATTATACCTATGTTTCATACATGTTATTACACCTGTGTTTCCTTCAGTTTCAACACAAAATATGTACACAAACATAAAAAGTAACTTTCATATATAATAATATATTTTCTATCATTAATACAAGGAAACTAATAACAACAACACTAGTAACCAAATTTTGGGTACATCATTTACAAATTTAGTATTTAGAACTAAGTGTTGGCATAATCCCAAAAGAAATATATACAACACCTATTTAAATATCTTGGTTGGTAAGTTTCCTTACTTCAATGGCCTTGTCCAGGAACCTTGTAAAAAAAAAGACATTCATTTCAGAATTTAACTCAATATATAAAGGTGAACAATAATAACAATATGCAGGTTATATATATGTTGATCGTACTGTGACAATATCATTTTGTTATATACATTTACACTGAAAACCCCATTTTAGTCATACAAGTAAGCTTCAATGAACACTTTTAAACAAAAATTATACATAGGATCACAATATAACCACATAAATAGGCTCAAAATCACATTATAATCTCACTTTTCAACCTTAATAACATGAATAACGTCCAAATTTAACTTATACACTAGTCTACTAGAAAGAATAAGGGTTAATTGAAAAACTTCTTCGTTTAGGGGCGAGGGGACAAGTGAAACATAATACAGTAGGAGCAAAACAAATATATAACTATTGTAACTTGTCCAACCTTTTAGGAGTGTAACTACTAAAAAGTAGAAATACTCATACATTAGTCTATTAGAAAGAATAAGGGTTAAATGAAAAACTTCTTCGTAAAGGGAAGGACAAGTGAAACATAATACAAAAAATATTTATCACAAAAAAAAGATATCTTCCTAGATCTCAAGCACATTAATCTAATACGAGCAAAACAAATATGTAACTTAAATACTCTCAAACCAACACATAAAAAGTACCTAAAAGTTTTTCAAGAAACAATTTAACTCCCCAAACAACTAAAATAGTTCATATGTGCACTTTGATTATCAAAACCAATTAAAAAGTACCTAAAAAATGTCTAAGTGACATATTATCAAAATCAACTCAAGCATATAATAATGACACTAAATGAATGAATTAGCTACCATAACTACAGGATAGCCATGCATAATATATATGCATTTATAAATAGAGTTTGAACTTTAATTTTAAAAAATACCTAAGTATTTGAAGGTTTATCCCCTTCCTGTTCTTGCCCCAACAATTTTTTAGTGATATGAGAATGCATTTCAACAATCACTGACTTCAAATAAGAGAAGTTGTATATTCTGCACCTAGGAGTGAAATTTCATTAGACACACACTTATTAGAAAGAAAAAAAATTACCTCAAAATCTAAAATGTTAGATGCTACTACAATTTTGACCTTCGTTGATAGCCAAAAAATGTCATAGTCTCATCCATCTTTCACCACATGAATTAGTATCGATGATAAAGCAAACCATTCACTTATAGTCTCATCCATCTTTCACCACATGAATGACCTAGAATCTTGTTATCTACAAGAAGATAAATATTTCGACTAGAATAATACTTACCTAATGTTCCAAAGCGCTCTTTAGTTATTTGAAAGACTCCTAAAACAACAAAAACATGTTCTTTAAACATGTTCTTTACAGCAAGAGTTACAACTTTTTCAAACAGCTATAAAGAAAGAAAAATTTGACCAATTTGATAAAACTAGCTACAAATGAAATATGATGAAATCATATACATGTGAATGGAATATTTTTCTTTAAAGTTACCTAGTATCTTGTTTGTATGAAATAATTTTGTTAGAAATATGGGTAGTTCTGTAATGAGAAAAAAAAAAATCAACTGAAAATTTAAAAAAGAAAAAGAAAAGCAAAACTTATACCTTATTAATGACATCTAGACTTGTCAATTGCAATGCTAAGAAAAAAGGAATCAACGGCTATATAATCTAAAATAAAAGAAAACTGGGTTCATTTTAAAATATACCAAGTATAGAACATGAAAGATTTGAGGAAGAAATGGCAACCCAAAAGGCAATAAAATGCATTCACTACAATAACAACCACCTAATCACAATAGCCAACAATAGTACAAGAGAAGATAAGAACATGGTTGATTGAACAAACAAACAACAAAAATTAGTTTCTTTTCTTCTTCAGAAACATCTCATCAAATGAATAGTGTGCTAATCAAAAGATCAAAGTGTAAAACTCAGATTTCCAATACCAACAATCTAGAAGTCATTAATAATATCAACAAGAACAAGACTATTCATAGCATTTGTGGTCAAAATCCGTAAGCAATTGTGTAGACTTCAAAGAAAATTAAAGTCTCAAATTTTATTCATCATTCAAATAGATTTCACAAGAATATAATACAATTGATTTTCAAAACCACATGAAACCACATAAAATGTTCCGAAAAAGTTCCTAAGTGTTACTTCGTCTCTCAAAACCACCTAAAAAATTAATAAAATGTAATTAAGTGTCTATTAGACTACAAAAACCACAAAAAAAAAACAAAAAAAAAAAAGAGTTTAAAAAAGCTCCCAAGTGTTGTTTTAAAACCACCTACAACGATTTTTTTTTTTAAAAAAAGGTCACTTATTGTCCTTTTGACTATGAAAAATACATATAAAGTTCCTAAGAAGTGCTTAAGTGATATTTATAGTCTCAAAACTATCTAAAAAACGTCTAAGCATCACTTTGACTCAAACTACATAAAAAGTATAAGAAAATTCTCATGTGTTGCTTCGAGACTCTCAAAAACACCTAAAACCTTAGTGGCAAAGTGTCCTTTTGATGATGAAGAACACATATAAAGTTTCTAAAAAGTCTCAAGTAAAACTTTAACTCTTGAGACAATCTAAAAAGTGCGTAAATGTCATTTTGACCATGAAAAACACATACAAAATTTCTAAAAAGTGCCTAAGTGACACTTTAACTCTCAAACCTACCTAAAAAAAGAATAAACATCACCTGATGAATTGTTCTAACAAATGAAAATTTAGCCAATAATACAACATAACATTGTAAGAAATGAAAGTAAAGCATAATGTTGAATATATACTACCTTGGTAGCATTAAGATATATTGTTCTTTCCAAGAAAGACTCTTCCCACATACATGAAAAAACAAAGGAACGATTTGCCCAAATGTAAAGAGAAAAGAAATCCCTAAACTTACGCAAATGGAAGAGCAAGTAGGAAAGTAACCACAGGGACAATGTGAACAAATTCACAAGCGAAAGTAGCAGATGTATGTTGAATTCCCAAAAGAAAACAAGATTGAGTTAGTGAAGCCCTGAATTAAGAACACAAATAACAAACCAATCAACAAAGAAACGAAAAAAAAAACAAGTAATTGAGGTTTGCAGTTTGAAATTTAATGAAGAACAAAGGATGGACTCACGAGAGGAGAGGGAAAGTCGGAGTTCTGTCTTTCTAACCTAACTGCCGTCGGATCGAAGTGCGAGAGGAGAGGGAGATCGAGAGGCAAAAGGAGAGCAAGAGGAGAGGGAGGGTGTCAACGAGGTCTAAGACTGAGAGTGAGGGAGGCAGTCGGGGGAGGTCTGAGATTGAGAGTGAGGGAGGCAGTCCAGCGAGAGAAGAGGGAGACCTCGAGGCGAAAGGAGAGCGATTTCGGAAGGTTTCAGAAGGAGAAAAATAAAAAAATCGTTCTTTTCGTTTTTAAAAGGTTATAAATCAAAGCTTTTGCTCTCGCTCTCTCTCTCTCCCTCGCTCTCTCGCTCCTGCTCTCGCTCTCCCCTAGATCGAAGACTATCTCTCTCTCGCTCTCTTCACGCCCTTTCTTTCTCTCTCTCTCTCTCTATCTCTCTCTCTCTCTCTCTATCTCTCTCTCCCTCCCTCCCTCCCTCCCTCCCTCCCTCCTTCAGATCAAACATTCTCTATGTCTCCCTCCCTCACTCGCCATTTGTCTCTCGCGCTCTCTCTCAGAAAAAACTAAAATTTTGCGTATTTTCCCACCAAAATCGCGCCTTTTTCATTTACTCACATTTAATAACTGTTTTTTTTAGTCATAAATCAATGACACATAAAAACAGTCATGTATTCTGCCAAATCCGAAAATTTCCATTTTTTCCCGCAAAAAATGTGTGGTTTTGGATTTAATGACTCTTTTTTCACTTTCTCCTCTGTTTTTGGCACTGTTCATGAGTCATTAAATGTATAATTTGTTGTAGTGAATATACAACACTAAATTATCCATTACTAATAAAATCCAAGGTCTTGAACAGTATGTAGTTGACATACAGGTGAATTATGTTCAAGAAATAACCTAAAGGTCTATAGTATGAGCTAAATAGCCTAGTGAGTACCAAGTTTTGAAAACCATTCTTGGTTTAAAAGCTCAATGAAATCATGCTTGTCGTTCAAATAATAAAACATTGGAAACTTATAAATAGTATATGCTTGAAAGAATTTTCCTTAGTTGGAGCGGAGTAAACTCAGCGCTACTCAACATCGAAAACAACCTTAGTTGGGATGAAATAATCTCACCATACCCAATGCCAAATAATCTCAGCTGAGTGGAGTAATGTCAATACAACAACAACGAATCTCACTGTATGTGCACGTAGGAATTATAATTCTGGCTACCCATATGCCTTCTTCCAGTACTTCGGCATTGAAGACCATATTCAGGCTACCCATATGTCTTCTCAAAGTCCTTCGACATTGAAAACCATATTCAGGCTGCCCATATGCCTTCTCCAGTCCTTCGGCATTGGGAACCATTTTTAAATAAAAGCATGCTAAATCTTTTATAAACACGAGTTTAACAATTTCTCAGAATTTCAGAGTATTTTTTAATAGCATGCTTTTCACAAATCTAGCATTCTAGAGCATCATGCTCAAAACTATGTAAAACATGTTAAAAAATATATTGAAAAAAGACATGCTTTTCACAAATTTGGCATTCTAAAGTATCATGCTCAAAACTATGTAAAAGCATGTTACAAAATATATTGAAGAAACATATGCTTATCAAATTCAATTCATGCCAGAAATCTCATATTTTGCAATAAAGTGAGCATTGGAAAAACATCGAGAGAATAATTCATTTATCAAAATAAAGTCACTCACAACTTGTCCCGGCTCTTTACGGATTAAATGCTTCCTTTAGCTTTTCCCAGCAAGCAAAAATCGAGCCAATCTTCTCTCTTTTCTTTCTTCTTTCTCTCTTTTTTCTCTTTTCCCTTTCTCTGTTTTTCTTTCTCTCCTTCCAAAATAACTCTCGGCTGCTCAACTTTCCTTCCCAAATGAACTCAACTTTCCTTCCCAAATGAACCTATTTATAAACAACAAAATTCATCAAATTGCTGACACTTCAAATTTGATTTGTCAAATTGCATGTTTAAGGCTTCATGCATCAATACAAATGGTTCTTTGCATGCATTCTTAGCCATGCAGTTCAACAGCTCCTGCTTATGAAGTGTAATTTCCAGAATTCAACCACTTAGCATCAAAATTTTTGTCAAAATCGAAAAAAAAATGCATTCTACCACTTTTCCCATAAAGTTCTGCCAGTTCACTTCCTGGTTCGATTTCCTGGTAAGTTTTGGCAGTTCAACAATGATTTTCAGTGTAATTTCTCAGAAACTTCTAGCGGTTTAGCTTCCCGCCTTGCTTCCCGATAGGTTCCACTGGTTCATTCCTAGTAAGTTCCACTGGTTAACTCTTGAAAGTTGCTTCCCAGTAAGTTCCTCTTTGGTAACCTCTTTTCTCGATAAGTTGACTTCCTAGTAACTTCCAATGACTTCTTCCGTGAACTTTGACTTCTTTCGGGAAAGTTCCTGTTGACTCTTAGTGACCTTTTTCAACCTTTTAAACGCCCAAAGTACCTCCAAAAGTCCAATCTTAACCAAATTCCAACACTTCAACCAAATTTGGCTAACTCCACAAACCCTTATTTCTTGTTTACAATTTTCCTAACTCCATAGGCTTATTTTCTAAATTTACACCCTTTACCCTAACTCCCTCTCTTTATATCTCTTAAGCAACTAGGCCAAAGGTTAGGGTATCACATCTCTTACTTGCTTTTATTTTCTTTATTTTCAAAATACAAAATCCAAACTCGAATTCGATTCTTCAGATAAAATCAACTCAATTCTTGAATAGATAGGTGAATATTTCAAGTTCAGTCCCTAGTGACTTCAATCATTTAATTATACTACAACTTGACCCATGCACTTGCGGTTTTTGCACATCAGTTTCTCTTTTCTCTCGTCAATCCTCTACTAGCATGCTTAATTACATAGTTCTAAATATTTTGTAAAATATTTATGCAACAAAAATTATGGGCAAAACCGATAATGCTTCCACAACAAGATTCAATTGCCAGCAGTATTATATGAAGATAATAAAGCATAGAATAGTGAAATCACTATTTGATATCGAGAATTTTTCATCGCCTACAAACCTTAATTAATCAAATAAACAATTTATATTACGTACACTACAATGTAGTATAAGTGGCAAGACCGAGTCGTTTCCACAACGAATCTCAGTATTTTAGCTAATTATAGAATTCAAATGGTCACAAAAGGGGGGAAGGGGGGTTTGGGAATTTTGATTGCAATTGAATTTAAATAGCATGAATGTAAAAGTGCAATTTAAAAGAGAATTTAGTTTAATTAAAGGAATCTAACTTAGGGAATTTAGACTTTGCTCATGTTCTTGGTTGTTCATCGAACTCTTGATTTTATTCTTGGTTCGTTAGTATGGAAGACCATAACTATCACCATAATGCACTAATTAATTAGCTAATTAGCCTAAGTGTTCAATTAACCGATTTCAATACTGGCCTAAGCAATTACACACACATTAAATCTAGGGAATACCAAGTCACTAGCAATTTGGATAGCATAAATTACCAAATGATTAAACTTTTGATTGATTGCCTTGAATGCCACAAAAGAAATTTCCTAAAGCAATTTATAACTTAATTACAAGCAAGCCACAAAATCGAGCCCTATTGAGATTAACATGCATACATGTGTCTTTCCCTACTAAAGCAAAGAAAATACATTTGTGGATCAAACCAAAAGTAATTTCTAAGCATAGAACATTAAACAATCTTAAGAATAAATAAAATCCAATATGAAATCATAAAAAAAAGTCTCTTAACCAAGATACATGAGTTTAATCCAACTCCTAAGCTAAAAACCACTTACCTTAGCTACTCATAATGTGCTAAGATGAAGTCCAATCATCAAAATAAATGAAAAATACAAGAAGTTAATGTTGGGAAGAAGAAAATACAGAGAAAAAGGGTGTGGAGGTTTCAAAATTGAAGTTGGAATGACCTAATTCAGCAAAATAAGCATTTATATCTGGTTAGAGCACTTAGGCTCTTAGGGAGAGCGCCTAAGCGCTCTATCTAGATATCGAAGCACCTATCCAAGCGCCAGGCGAGAGCTTGAGTGCTCACATCCGTATGTGTGTTTATCAATCTCCAGAGTGCCTAGGCACTTGTCGAAAAGCAACGCTCAGGTTGCTAGCACTTAGGCGCTAGGTTGTTATACCCTGCCCCGAGCCATCCCTCCGTAGCCCAAGATGGAGCGTGAGGATAGCGATGCCGACCCTCTTGCAATGCCTACCATCCAACCTTTACTTTCTCCAACTAACATGTGCAACTTAGATAGGCAGAAATAAAACTAACTCATATTGACATGCATAATTTATTAATACAATTGTTTAACAAGTTTGTTTACAGAAGACATGCTTTTAGTTCCTTAATTAAACTACCGTCTATAGTTAAGTGCATACTATTTCTCGGCAGACCTTGACTTCGAACAACAACGGAAAATCGACTGCTACCTGGAAAGAAAAATATAAGAAAAGGATGAGCTTCAATGAAGCCCAGTGAGTGATCGAATAAACTAGGGTTCAATCAACCCTTGTAATATTATATCATAATCATAATACTCGTAAAACAAATCATGCGCAAGTACATTTACAATTAAATCGAGCTTATACTCAAACCTCCTCTATAGGGTTATCCTCAGAATCATCTTTTCTTGCTAACACCTCCTGCACAATAATATTTGCTCTGTTTATCCTGCTGACTCCCACGACACAGCAATCCTGACTGATTTTTCCCGCTGGCCAACCCGGCTCAGCTTATCTCATCAATTTCGTATCTGTCTGTCCTCTATGTTTTCCCTATGTGCACATAGTCTTACCTTCAAGGCTAAGGAGCTAAGCTCGTTGGCTTGCTGACCATCCCCTCAGGTACTTCTCGTAGGCTCAAGAACTAGGATTTGGTGACCCCCTAACTAACTCACAAGGAAAATCCCCGCTACAAGCTCAAAAACTAGGTCTTTCCGACCCTCTGACCATCCTGTGTGGTAATGAATCCCGATCCCAGTCATAACCGTAATCATCAATGCCTTCTCCCAATACTTTAGCATTTGAATATATTCAGGTTGCCCATATGCCTTCTCGACGTCCTTCGGCATTAGGGACCACAATCTGTCCATCGATGCCTTCGTATAATCCTTTAGCATTAGAGTTACAATCTAATATCCAACAAGCTCGATATACAAAATATTATTTTAATAATTGACCTAGCATGCATACAACATCATGCTAATATGCTCGATATACTATCCAAGACCTCACCATAGCACACATAATTACATAACATCATACTATCAAATAAAAGCTCATAAGCGTGCTATTATTAATTATTCATAAGAAATATAATTAAATTCTCTCACGGAAAGAAATCAACCACTCACAGTGAAAGTAATTGACCGACTTAAGGTTCCTCCTCGACTTTAGTTCCCAACTTCCCGAGCTTCTGGAACTTAAGAGAAATACAACAACTTGGAACCTCAAAAACAAATCCTTAGATGGCAAAAACTCGCAAAGTTTCTTCCTCCAAATTTCTTCCTCTCTTTTCTCTCCTCTTTTTATTTTTCTCTTTTTCCTTTCTCTCTCTCTTTTTTTCTCTCTTTCTCTCCTTTAGACTATCTCTTAGTTGATGGATGGAATTTCTTTTCCAAAGGAACCTATTTATAGGCAGCAACTTTATCGAATCCTTCAACCAATTTCTCGACACTTCATTTCCCAAATGGAGAATTGCATGCTTAATTCTTCCTGCATCAAAACACTTGTTATTTTGCATGGATTCTTGACCACGCAGTTCAACACCTCCTCCTTATGAAGTATAAGTTCCAAAATTCTACCACTTAGCACCAAAATTGAGTCAGAACGAAGAAAAATGCATTCTGCCACTTTTCCAGTAAAGTTATACCAGTTCAATTTTTCGTACAGTTCTGGTGGTTCCCTTCCTGGTAAGTTCTAGCGGTTCGGTTTCCTGGTAAGTTTCGGCGATTTGGCAATGATTTTTAGTGTAGTTTCCTGGTAATTTTCGGCGGTTCAGCTTTCCACCTTTACTTTCTCATAAGTTCTACCGGTTTATTCTTGGTAAGTTCTGTGGATTCAACTTTTGAAAGTTGCTTCCCGGTACGTTCCTCTTTTTCGATAACTTCTGTTGACTTTTCTCGGTAAGTTTGGCTTTTCTCGATAAGCTTGACTTTTTTTTTGGGTAAGTTCCTAACGACTTTTGGTGACTTTTTCCAACCTTCTAAGAGCCCAATTTACTTTCAATAGTCCAATATTTAGGCAAAAATCCAACATTTTAACCAAATTTTGGCTAATTCCACAAATCCTAATTTCCTACCTCAAAATTTTCCCTCCATAGGCTTGTTTTCTAAATTTACACTATTTACCCTAATTTATTTTCTTTATTTGCTTTAAGCAACTAGGTTAAAGGCTAGGGTGTCACATAAGCAGCTTGCCTCTTTTGCCTCTTTTTCTTCTCTTTCTTCATGGTTGATGCTTCAAAGCTCCATGTTGGGTCGTTTTTGTTTTGTTTCGGTTCTGAGAGTCAATTCTACCCCTTAGTGCTCAAAGCCTCCAAAATCATAGGAATAAACGCGTCAAACCCTAGAACAAGCCTAAATTAAGCTAGGGAAAATAGAACTTTTTGGGTGTTATCACTATTCAACAAATTTATTCGAAAGATGACTTGGATGACTTAGTTATGAAGTGTTACCTACAACAACATTTGAGAAGTCTATACATAATATTTGAATGCGACGATTAAGAGATATGAAGTGATTAATAACACTTAAAATGTATTATCTCGCTTAGCTTAACTCGAGATTGCTATACTATTTAATGTGTTTAATTGGTTATTTTATAGGTATCTAGAAATTTGGAGGAAATACATGAAGATAAACGGATCAATTCGGAGCCCTAAAGAAACAACTAGGTCAAAAGAACGTTAAAAAGACCACAATGTTCTTGAAGAAGGATGGTGCCACAATGTTACATAGCGCCATCACAACGTTAAAAGACAAAAACGGCACATTAGAGGCAAGCGCCATAATGATGACTTGTAGAAATACAAGTTATTGTAGTCTTTATTTGAAATAATTAGGATAATTCAGAAGAAAACACATTAACTTGAAAAGAAAATAGTGTAAAAAGATCAATTCTGCGTTCAAGCTGTTTACAGAACCTTTTATCTTGAAAACAATGAGGTTGCATCTTTTGGACGAATGATTTCGATGTGAAGAAGCTAAAAATTGCCAAGGATGCTTAAAGGTTTTGGCACTAGACAAAGTTGAGATCAAACCAACCAACTAATTCACGCGTCGAAGTACCCAACGTTGAGATGAATCAAGTAGAAAAGGAAGCGATGAATGCGTGGGTGGTGACAATCGTGTCAAAATGCAAGTGAACGATTGATTTGACAAAATCATGACAGAGCCAATGAACCTGTGACACAAAGAAGTCTGCACAGCAAAGCGTAAAATTAATTACAAAGGTGTCAAGCAATCATGAGAACTACCTTTTTGGACCAACATTAAAGAAGGAATTTTCAGACCAAGTAGCGAAAGCTTTGTTGAATTTCCTTCAGCTCCATTTCCATCTTCAACTCGAGCTTTTCTTTGAGAAATTCTGAGTGAGAGCATAGATTCTCCTCTCGAAAATTGAGAGTTTATCCCCATTTGCTCGTGCAATTATCTCAAAACAACAATCATCAAAGCATAAGGGAGTAAGACGTTGCAACCGGCAACTCAACATTTTCATTCCTACCCTCATTTTCATTTTCTTGTCATTTTCATTTGTATTAAGATATTGAATCGAAAGACTCACCACATTTTAATATAATTTAGATTGCTTCAGCATTGTCATTCATCAATGTCATCCTTATTCCTAACTATGGCTAGCTAATTTCTTAATGGGTTGAGTGGATTAAACTAACATTTCACAAGTTTTGCATAAATTTGAGTTCATCTTGTTTAATGTGTGCTTAAAACCTTGCGTGAGTCTTGCGAACAAATAGATTTAAGTAAGAATAATCAACTGTCTGAGAGAGTAAGTGATTAAAACTTTCATTTAAGTGAAAAAAGAGTTAGCTTTAGATATAAAGTTAGTCTTTTGTCATAAGTAGCTCCAACGTGCTTCTTAGAGATAAGATAAATGTGGCATAGAAGCACTGAGATGTGAGTTCTCAATTTGAGAGTTTAAGATATAAACATCTACTTATGCATTACTTAAGAAAATATTTGTGAACTCCCCTCAACCCTACCTTCTCTATTGATTTTTCCTACCATCAACACTTGCTGTTTGGTTAAAGTTGCACTTAGCACTTCCAGCATCATCATGTTCAATGCACCAGTCACCCTACACACCACCAATTCATCATCACTCATAATTATCATCACTTGTAATTAAGTCACCTTTAGGTAGTTTAATGCATTATCACTCAATGCATCATTTAGACCAACATTGCACTAAATCATCTAAGTCCAAACATAGTTTAGTCACAAGTCCCTGTATTCAACCCTAGACTCTCAAGGAACCCTAGTAAGACTTGCGCTTAGGTTTTATAGAGAAAACTTGTGTTTAACATAGATATTTCACTTTCTTTCCATGAGCATAGCTTAAGACCATCACAAATTATTTATGCATAAGACGATGCAACACGTAGCAACGTCATTGTGGCCTCATAACTTGTTGCACACAAAGTGGAATAGATGTTATAATCAGTACAAAGTTTGCATCGAGAATTACTCAAGTATAATCATTAATTAGCAAATTTTCCTATAAAAACCCAAGTGTAAGCTTCTATAGGTTTCCTGGTGAATCCAAGGTCGAATGTAGGGATTTGTAATAAATTAGGCGTTAAGACTAGATACAAAAACTATGCGGTGACTATTGTTGTTAGTTTAATATTGGATTTCTATTTTAAATTGAGTTTCATAGCTTGTTGCACAAAAATGGATATTATAATTTTCGTACAAAGATGCGTCGAGAATTACCATAGTATGATCATGATTAAGCAAGTTTTCCTATAAAAACTCAAGTATAAGCTCTTGTAGGTTTCCTGGTGAGTCCAGGGTCGAACGCAGGGATTTGTAATAACTAGGTGTTGAGAATAGATGCATGATTATGCGGTGAACTATACAAGTAATATGTGCATGAGTTGTATGTGTCTAAAATTATACATAAAGGATGAATAAATTTTCCTACAACTAACAATGAGGGGACGTGGCGATGGTTAGTCAAATGTCTTTGTGTTAGATAGTATGCGTTGAGGATGAATGGAACCATGCGATAAAAGTAGAGTTAAGGCAGGAGCTAGACAAAAAACTAAAACCTATTTAAGTATAAGTACATACCTACAAACTTAGTTTGTGAATCCATCTCTCGATGTTTCGATGCCACATTAATCTTATCTCTAAGACGCATGGTAAGTTTGTATTAACAAAAAATGAACTATATTTCTGCACCCCATCTAGTCTTGATAAATGCTAAAGAGTAACTATCTACTCTCTCAAGCTAGACAGTTGTGCTTACCGCATTTGTTTGTCAGACAATGCTATGCAAGCTAATGATATGCATTCATCAGGATGCAACATACTTCATATTATTTAAGAAAAACTAACTCCAACATCTAACTCATTTAGCATTCAAACAACATGGTATAAGATATTTAATATGGAAATAGATGGAAGATAATCTTCAATCAAACTCATATTTAAGAAAATAAACCATCCTCTCGAATGTCATTTAACAAAACATAAGTAAGAAGGATGGAAATGAAGATAAAACAGAAATGGAAGACGTCAAGCCGCCACTGGCAACGTCTTGCTTCATGGAGGCTTGAGATGATTGCTATCTGATACATAAAGTCCATAGGGTGAAGGTTCTCAGAATCCTTCTCTCAAAAGAGCTCGAAATGGAGGCTAATTATGGTGGAGGAGGTGTGTAGAGCCTTCACGCCTGTCACGCGTTTCTCTCTTAATCCTTCCTCTCTTCTGAATGGAGAAGCTTTGGGCTATTTATAGGCGTTGAAAAGGTGAACTCATGATGACCTGACACCTTTACATTAAATTTCATGCCCTGCTGCATAGCCTTTTCACATCGTCGGCCCATTTATGCTGCCATGACCTGATAATGTGTTATCCCTTTGCATATTGACATGACAGCTTTTGCCTAGACGTTTGTATCTATTTTTTTCTCAACGCAAGATCTCAATGCATGGTCTTGAATGCATAGTTTTGACGCATGGGTTTCCATTTGTTCTTGCAGCAGCTTCGTCTCTAGTACTTGGGCTATTTGGGCTTCTTTTCTTCTTAATCCTGCGTTAAGAACAGAAAAGCTCATAATTTTTCAGATATTTTGTTTTGTAAATAGTGCCAACGCATAATGATACATTTTACATAATTCAACTACCAAAATCATGCGTTTAGCTCTAAAGTTACTCTAATTAATTCAAATAGTGACTATAATAACTTGTATTTCTACAAGTTATCACACCCCCTAATTTGAGTTAATGTTTGTCCTCAAACATTTATTTGAAAATTTATTAAATTCTACAGCCCAAGTCTAAGTAAAAGTTTGTCCTCTCAACATGCCTTCTATTCCTTGACTATATCAACAATCAGATAACTACACCAAGTTCTTTTTCAATTGACACTTCGAAAGTACTTCTCATTTTTAGATGCAGTAAGCTTATTCCTCAAAAATACCCTTCCTCATTTCCAGCCAATCTGATGTCCTCATTTTAGTAATGTGCCATGGAGTTCATTCATCATAGTTTCTATTTTTATCCGGAAAAGCCAAAGGATCAACGGGTCAAGTTTTACTACAATTGCTTGAAATGCGTTTGGATAACATCCTTTTTCGATTTGGGTATGGCTTCGACTATTCCTCAAGCCCGACAATTAGTTAATCATAGACATATTTTAGTTAATGGTTCTAACTCAAACAAAATTTTTCTTTTAAAGTGGACTTGCTTTGATCCGGGCTATCTACCATCGTTTTGACATACCAACGATGGGGCGCATGGAGGCAGCCAACATCGAGCAAATACCCTTTCGCAACTCGGCACTTATCGCATTCTTTTTTGGTTGCATCGACAATGGTACCGTTTATTTATTTTTTGCTGATCTTGGACTCTCACCTTCTATTATGTGGTGTAACGAGCCATTCTCAACTCAACTCTTAACAGGCTAATTTTGTGCGTTGTCAGCAAAGTTGTTTGTCCACGAAAATATATTTATACCATTTTTTTTATTTGTGTTTTATGAATTCTGAACGCATGGCTCAAACCTTTCTTACCCCCAAATTTGAAGGCAGCAAGGTCCTCATTACTGAAATCGAGTTATGAGACTGCCTTAGAAAAATTTTGCAAAAGAGGTTTGAGGCAAAACTTACAACGCATACTGACTCTGGGAAGTAATTTACCAAGTGTAATATCCTAAGACTTGTGAGTTAATCCTCTTATTTCAATAAGTTTATAGGGAAAGAGCATAAATATCATCATGGCGGTTGGACGCAGAAACAAAAACAAGGCGGAGAAAATAATAAAGCAAGAAATAATTGAAAGCACAAACAAAAAGAGAACAAAGAGTAATTCATGAATTGAATGTTGTATTGATGTAAATGTATTATGCGTTGTACTACTTACAAAAAAAAAAAAAAAATCAAAAGAATAAACCTAAGAAAAGAAGGAAAACTTTCAAAGAACACCCCCAAATTTAAGTTCTCCCCGGGGCGTTGTCATTGTTGTCCGCAGGGGGAGGATTTGGATTGTTGAACTGAAGGAGTTGCTAAAGGGAAGGAGGATAATTGGTATTGGGATGCGTTGGACAAACACTTCATAAATGTAATTCATCATAGTGCTGAATTATTCATCCTGACGCTGAGCTTGGCGTTGAACAGAATTCCAAAGCTCCAATTGTTGCTGCGCCATCTGAGTCACTTGCTGACCCAATTGTGAAACTTGTTGAGCCAACTCTTCTTGTCGCTGGAGACTTTCCATCTCCTTGTGCCGAATTTCATCTAGGTCTCCCATGATAAGGGTGAAGGATCCCATCATCCAAGTACCGCAGCAAATCATCCAGACTCAAATCAACAAACTGCAACGGAGCAGAGGCGTGTCGTAAGTGATATGGTTCTTCTTGATGATGCGTGCTTGTAGATGCTTTTGCCTGCAGTTGAGAAGTTGGGCGAGTAGAGGTTTAGTAGTTGGTGGAGTTGGAAGATTGGAAGACTGAGGTTCATGGCGAGGCAGTGAGAATTGAAAGGGCGCTGACTCCTCAGGATCCAAAGTCAGGGTCGGCTCAACGGGTGGTGGGATTGGGGAGGAAGTTGCCTCTTGAAAGATAGATGATTGAGGTGGGGAGAGGGTTAACTCTAGGTGGGGCGAAGAAGGCGATGACACTTCCTTCGACTCTTCATTTAAGTCTGCGATAGGAAATCGAAGAGGCGATGGGAAGCCGCGTTGGGTGGTGGGAACATGAAGTGGCTCTTTTTGGATTTTCGAGGAAGGAAAAGGGGAAGTTGGTGGTGAAGAGGGCTCCTCAAGGATTGGGTTGGTAGGAGGAGTATAAATGGTCAAGGCTTGTGTGTTGGCGTCGAGCTGAACAGCTTCTTCGGCTTCACTAGGTTGTGAACTCGACGCCTTAATCTCAAAATTCTTCTTGACAAGTTTCCTCTTCTTGGGTTGAGGGGGTTGGCGGGATGATGGTTCTTGTGACTTGGTCGGCCTCTTCTTTGAGTTGGTCGCCTCAAGCAGATGCGGTGAGTCCCTTAATATCCGTCTGAGACTTTGGGCTGAAAGGACTCCATTTACTGCTTTGACTGGCGCATCCTCCATGAATTCTGCGTTGGCGCACAGTCTTGTCACAAGAAAGGGGACGAATAGCTGACCCATTGGCTTGAAAAATAACCCCCGAATCTGTGGGGCAATGATGCGTCCCACGTCTAGCCAAATTTCCCACATGATGCAGTAAATGACCATGGCACGGTCCCGTGAAATTGAGGCGTCATGCGTTGTGGGGATTAGCGACCGCTTGATGAAGTAAAGCCACAGGTTGGCCTCGGTGATCAAGTAAGTTGACGCCAATGCTGAATGCCCTTTGGGGAAGTGTTCCACTATGACCCCGGTTTGGCGATGGTTGTGAGGGCGTCATTTATTTCGGCTTTTGTAGGCGTCGACATTATTCTATTACCCTCTGCTGCCGCGATGTCGGGAAGATCAAACAATGCGTTGATTTCCTGAGGCTCGAAGGAAATCACCTCATCTCCAACTTTGACTTGGTGTACCTTGTGGTGAATGGTTCCTTCGTAAAATGCCTCCACGGCGGTGGGTTGGATGACTTGGGCGCTTTCACAAAATTGCCTCCAACCCAATGCGTCGACTCCTTGTACAATGAAAGTGGGCAGCTCAATTGGCTCAGGGAAAAATCTCACTTCGGTATAGAGCCCACTGAATTGTTTCTTTTGGCTCATCGTCGCCTCCTTTGTTGGTTCCTCAACCAATTTCTCTTTTCCTTTGTCGTTCCTATTGATGGGACTAGCAGGAGTTCTCCTTGCTTTACTTGCGTCCATGTCCCTTATAACCACTGTAGGTGCCTTAGCCACCTCAGCTTTCTTTTTTTTCTCCGGTAGCTTCTCCTTGGTTATTATTACCTCTTTTTCTTTCTTCTTCTCCTCCCTTATTTTTTTCACGTTTTGTTTGATGCGTTCAGCTTTGGGTAGCTTCTCCGCATCAGTTACTTCCACTTCAACTTCTAATTCTGTCGCGATCTTAGCTATGCGACGGAGAAACTTGATTTTTCTGGCGGCCTCCTTGGCAGCTTGTTCGCCAGATGCGATTTCCTCTTTTCTTTTCTTTGCTGCGGAACGACTCCGTCCTTTCTTTCATTTTCTTGATGTCGTCTTTCAGCTTCTTGGACTTTTCTGCTGCTCTCAGTGCTAACTGCTCAACAGATGATGCGGCGAAAGATGATGCGAAAGCCTCAGATGTCCCCGCATCCTTTACTTTTTCATTTTTCCTCTTTAGTGGAGGTACATCTTCCTCGGCTTCTTCTTCCCTGGCCCTTGTTGGCCTGATTTTCCTTTTTATGGCAGACTTCTTCTTTTCTACCGCCGCTATTACCTTTCCAATAGGTCTTTCATCGGAGTCCGACTCCTCAAGACCACTCATCGCAGGTACTGACTCACGCGACACATTTTTCATCCTCTGGTCGACCAACCTATCCAACCAGGCATCGTATTCTTCATGAATGGTGTCTAGAATATCTCCGAGAACGGTGGACTTGTCATTCCTTCCCACCTCTTGAGCTTCAGACAAGTCCCTGGAGCGTGGCTGAGATGAGGCTGATGTCGCCTCCAACTCAGGACTATTGGGGCGAACAATGACGAGGGGTTCCGGTGTGGTGGAAGTAGTAGGCAGATTCTAACTACTATGCCTCAAGGATGAGGCCATAGGTTTAGAGCTTTTGGAGGAGGTAGGTTGCTGGGAGGCCATGGGAAGGGTATAGGTGAAAAGAGAGAAAAGTGGGTGAGAATCGGGAAATCGTTTTGAATAAGCCAGAGATCGCATTGGTTATTGAAAAATTAGGAGAGAAAGGAAGTGTAACTCGATAAAGGGTTGAAGAGGGGTTTATAAAGGGTTTTAGCTGAGCGCGTGGGTTATCGGCTCAATGCATGACATCATAGCCGCATTGAATGGTCTGACACCCGTCGACGACAGCCGACCTAAGTGCAGTTAGCTTTTCGAATTCTTAATCTGATAGTGATGTGACAGACTCGCTTCAAATTCCCCCTAGGCGTCGAGCTACTCGTGTCGCATCGTTTCGCTGTCGACGCCTTGGAATTGAATATGAGTTCAATTTTCACTCATTGCAAAATGATAAATAGCATCCGAACAAAATTTTTCAAAGCAGATAAAAAATAAAATAACATAAAATAAAATGATGAAACGAAAGAAAAGAAAAAAAATAATGCGGGAAGAAAGAAAAGAAAAAAAAATATTAAGACGAGCAATTAAGGTATAAAAGTTAGGATGCGTCCCTGGGATATATGTGCTTATTGTCAACGTAGGACGCGTCCATTTTTTCCTCATTCTATCTTTTCTAGGTCAACGACTACTTTGTCTCGTTCAAGGCAATCTCCATTATGGCTACACGCGTTGACCATTAACTTTGAATGCGTTGGTGTCGTCTTCATTCATCAACTCTATAGCACCATGAGGAAAGATTTCCTTGATCACGAAAGAACCAGACCATCTTGTTCTTAATTTTCCTAGAAATAAACGTAGTCTTGAGTTAAAAAGGAGGACCTTTTGACCTACATGCAAAGATTTCTTACTGATGCGTTGATCGTGCCAATGCTTTGTTTGCTCTTTGTATATCTTTGTGTTCTCATAGGCTTGCAATCTCCATTCCTCCAATTCATTCAATTGAAGCTGACGCGCTTCTCCAGCTATTTTCTTGTCCATATTCAATCTCTTGGCCGCCCACAATGCTTTTTGTTCTAGTTACAATGGCAAATGGCATGCATTTCCAAAGACCAGCGTGTACAGTGACATTCCGAGAGGCATCTTGAATGCTGTCAGATATGCCCATAATGCCTCGTCCAATTTGGACGCCCAGTCCCTTCGAGAGGAATTAACCACTTTTTCCAAAATAGTTTTCAACTCTCTATTGGAGACTTCTGCCTGCCCATTTGTCTGCGGGTGGTATGCAGTTGCCACCCTATGATGTACATTGTATTTGATTAGCAACTTGGAAATGATTTTATTAATGCAATGGGTACCTTCATCGCTAATCAGGGCTCTCGGCGTTCCAAATCTCGTGAATATATTCTTATGAAGAAAATTTGAGACTATCGCCGCATCATTCTTAGCGTAAGAGATTGCTTCGACCCATTTTAATACATAATCCACAACTACCAGTATATAGTTGTGGCCGTTTGATGGCGGAAATGGGCCCATAAAATCAATACCCCAAATGTCAAAGAGCTCAACTTCTAAGATAGAGGTAAGTGGCATTTCGTCTCGACTTGAAATATTTCCAGTGCGTTGACATCTGTCGCACTTGATCGCATAGTCCCTGGCGTCTCTGAAAAGAGTTGGCCAGAAGTATCCACTTTGTAAGACCTTGGCTGCAGTTCGCTGTCCTCCTAAATGTCCTCCATAAGGGGAGTCATGACATTGAGATAGGATGTGTTGATATGAAGTCTCTGGGACGCATAGTCTGAAGATTTGATCCGGCCCCCTTTTGTAGAGTTGGCGCTCATCCCAATAATAGAACTTCGCATCATGCATCAATCTCTTCATCTGCTGTGTGTTGAAATCTTTGGGAAATTGCTTGCACACCAAGAAGTTGTCAATATCTGCATACCATGGCGCAGATTCTGTGACTTTTAATACAGCTTCATCTGGAAAGCTTGCGTTAACGTCCAACTGTTTTCGATCGTGTTCCATATTCTTAAGTCTGGAAAGATGATCTACCACGTTGTTCTTTGTACCTTTGCGATCAACTATTTCTGTGTTGAACTTTTGAAGAAGCAGAACCCATCGGATGAGCCTCGGCTTGGCATCTTTTTTAGTCATCAAGAATCGGATAGTTGAGTGGTCACTGTGGATGATGACTTTTGACCCCAGAAGATATGCTCTGAATTTTTTAACAGCGAAGACTATTGCTAGCAATTCTTTCTCGGTAATGGTGTAATTCGCTTGGGCTGTGTTGAAAGTTTTGCTGGCGTAGGCTATAAGATGCAACATTCTGTCTCTACGTTGAACCAATGTAGCTCCCATCGCATAGTTGCTAGCATCACACATTAGCTCGAATGGCTGCGAACAATCTAGGGCGATTAAAATTGGTGCTGACACCAGTGCTGATTTCTGAGTCTCAAACGCCTTGAGGCATTCTTCATCAAACTTGTAGGATCGATTTTGCTCCAGCAATGAGCTTAAGGGTCGTGCAATTTTTTAAAAGTCCTTAACAAACCTTCTATAAAAGCCTGCATGTCCCAAGAAGCTGCGAAATGTCTTTACATTTGTAGGGAGCGGGAGCTTCTCCACGGCTTCAATTTTGGCCTGATCGACTTTAAGGCCCTTCTTGGATATTTTGTGACCGAGGACAATTCCTTCGTTCACCATGAAGTGACATTTTTCCCAATTGAGTACTAAGTTGGTGTCCTCGCATCTTTTCAATACTTTCTCTAAATTGGCTAAACATGCTTCGAACGAACTTCCAAAGACCGAAAAATCGTCCATGGATATCTCCACAGATTCTTCTAAAAATTCAGAGAAG
This sequence comes from Citrullus colocynthis, assembly GCA_031780015.1. NCBI lineage: Eukaryota > Viridiplantae > Streptophyta > Magnoliopsida > Cucurbitales > Cucurbitaceae > Citrullus > Citrullus colocynthis. The sequence goes on along the minus strand of QLSR01000100.1, from coordinate 382,143 downwards.
ATTGCCATCATACACCGCTGAAAGGTGCCTGGGGTGTTACATAGTCCAAACGGCATGCGTCGAAATGTGAATGTACCATAAGGACATGTAAATGTTGTCTTCTCCTGGTCTTCTGGAGCAATCATTATCTGGTTGTAGCCTGAATAGCCATCCAAGAAGCAGAAGAACTCATTTCTTGCAAGTCTATCTAACATTTGGTCAATAAAAGGCAGTGGGAAGTGATCCTTCTTCGTCGTCGCGTTGAATTTCTGTAGTCCATGCAGATTCTCCACCCCGTGACAGTGCGAGTGGAGATCAATTCATTATTCTTGTTTGGGACTACAGTCATACCTCCTTTCTTGGGAACGCATTGCACAGGACTTACCCATTTACTATCAGAGATGGGAAAGATAATGTCTGCGTCCAACCATTTAAGTGCTTCTTTCTTGACAACTTCTTTCATTGCTGGGTTTAGCCGCCTTTAGGGATCCATGGATCCATCTTTTCCTTCTTCTAGACGAATTTTATGCATGCAGTATGTGGGGCTGATCCCCTTGATATCAGCCAACGTCCATCCAACAGCTCGGATGTGCTTTTTAAGAATGATTAGCAAAGCTAATTCTTGATTAAGGGATAAAGCAGCTGAAATGATAACTGGAAAAGAGTTACCTTCTCCTAAGTAAGCATACTTCAGGTGGGTTGGCAACACCTTTAACTCGAGTTCTAACGTTTCTTCCAGAGATGGTTTTGTTTGTTGGTTGGTCTGATTTGGTGTCAAGGATTCAAAAGCATAATGGACCACATCACAACATTATTCAGGCTGCTGTGCGTCCAGATTTGCAATCTTTTCATCATTTTCTTCTTCAAGTAACATTCTATGGAACTCATCCTCAACGTCGAGGTTTTGGCAGGTCTCCTGTTCTCCTGGATACTCGAACGCCTTAAAGACGTTGAAAATCACTTCCTGATCATTAACTCTCATAATGATCTCCCCTTTGTGGACGTCGATGAGTGTATGACCTGTCAACAGAAACGGGCGTCCAAGTATGATAGGGACGTCTTTGTCTGCTTCATAATCCAGGATAATGAAGTTTGCAGGGAGAATGAACTTGTCTACCTTTACCAACACAACGGAACGATCCGCCAATTGTAGGGTAACTGTTGTTGGCTGCGATGAGATCCCCAATTTGTTGAATACTGACAAGGGCATGAGATTAATGCTAGCCTCTAGATTAGACAACACTTTTCCTATGTAAGCCCCTCCGATGGAACAAGGAATGGTGAAGCTCCCTAGATCTTTCATCTTTGTGGAGACGCGTTCACAGACCATGTCACTGCACTCTTGCGTTAGAGCTATGGTCTCATATTCACCCATTCCTTTCTTTTTAGACAGTATGTCCTTGAGGAATTTAGCATAAGTGGGCGTTTGTTCCAATGCTTCCACCAGCGGGAGGTTGATGTGCAGCTGTTTAAGTACATCCAAGAAGCGTTTGAACTGCCTCTCATTATTTTTCTTTCTTCTTAACAGCTGTGGATAAGGAGGCGTTTGCAGCTTGACTGACACGCTTGTTGATGCATCTTTCCCTGATGAACTTCTTTGCATGTCAACTTGTTTTTGTTGTGTTGAATGGTCAGATTCAATGGTGGGATTGGAACGATGAATTGTTGGTTGAGAGTTCTCTGGTTGGTTTAAGTGATTCTCAATCTCGTTAGCTAGAGTTTTCTTCCCTGGGCGGGGAAGTTCATTCATGGCTCTTCCACTTCGCAGTGTCACAGCTTGACACTATTCTTTTCTTGAACTACTCATACCACGTGAGGCTTCGATGTTGCTCGGAAGAGATCCTTTCTGCTGCGTCTTAAGCTTTCCAGCGATCTGGCCAATCTGAAGCTCTAAATTCCTGATGGATGACGCCTGGGTTTGCATCAGGGCGTCGTTCTTCTGCATGTATTCCTTCAGAAGAGCTTCCATTGATGATGATGGACTAGGCGTTGATTGATGTGGATTTTGCCTCTGATGTCCATGGGAGAATCCAGATGATCCACCCCTTTCATGCGTGGGCGCACCTTGCTGCTTAGGCTGGCGGTTGCCACCCAATGAGAAATTCAGATGATTCCTCCAGCTAGGGTTGTAGGCATTGGAGTACGGGTTGTTCCGTATGAAGCATACAGATTGAGGGTTCTGTGGACATACCTCATACATATGTGCTCCCCATATGCAATGCATCTTGAGGCGTTGAGTTGACTCACTGCGTTAACTTGGCCGCCGCCTTCTGTATTTGACTGATTCAGGGCCATAGCCTACAACAGGTTAGTCATGGCAGTGACTTGAGCTTGTAATGTAGCAACGCTATTATGCTTTGATGCTCCTTGCCTGCGGCCAGATCGGCTATATCCTTGGTCCTCCCAATCCTCATGATTTCTTGATATTCTATCGAGAATTTCCTTGGCCTCGATATAAGTTTTATCAAGTAGTCCTCTCGCTGCGGCAGCCTTTGCAGCGGTCTGAGATGCCTCGGTCAAGCCATCATAGAATATCTTTATTTGAACACAATCAAGAAAACCATTATGCGGACAGTTTCTCACCAATCTCTTAAATCTTGCCTAAGCGTCGCTTAGGGTTTCTCTGTCTTTTTGTTGAAAGTTGGCGATATCTCTTCTTCTTCGAGCATACTCCGTCGGTAGGAAGAACATTTTCATAAACTTCTCTATCATTTGGGTCCAAATAGTGATCTCCCTGGTTCCAAAGAATATGCCCACTGTCTCGCCTCATCTCTGAGGGAGAATGGGAACAGCGTCAACCGAATGTCATCTACACTTATGTTTGGGATGACGAATGTATTACAGATTTCAATGAAGCTTTTTAGGTGAGCATGAGGGTCTTCACCGGGTGATCCCCCAAACTGACCTGCTGTTTGTAGCATCTAAAGCATGATCGACTTCATTCCAAATCTCGAACCTTGGGATGCGGGTCTCATAATTCTTGGTGAAAAATTATATAAGATTGATGACGTGTAATCCCTGATCGATTGATTCCGATCATGTGCCAATAGAATAGGATGAGCTTGTTGATCAATCTGCAACTGAGCTTGAAGCTATGCTTGGGCTAACGCATGGTTCATTGCTTCGTCCTGTCTATCGTTAGCCCTATTATTAGCTCTTAAAGGCTGATTAGTGTTGTTTGCTTGATTTTCCATTTTCTTCTCTCTGTAAAGTTGTCGCCGCCTTTGAAATGCCTTATTTCTTTTTCGAAAGGTTCTCTCGATCTCAGAGTCAGAAATGAACGCAGGATGTTCCTTGTTCATAAACTGTCAGATACGTCTTCGGCTAAATGCTCTGTACGACCCAAGATTGAGATTTTCTGCATAAATCAAGAAAATATTTCAAAACCTAAATTATTACTTCAAATCCCCGGCAACGGCTCCAAAAACTTGTTAGTTTAATATTGGATGTCTATTTTAAATTGAGTTTCATAGCTTGTTGCACAAAAATTGATATTATAATTTTCGTACAAAGATGCGTCGAGAATTACTCAAGTATGATTATGATTAAGCAAGTTTTCCTATAAAAACCCAAGTATAAGCTCTTATAGGTTTTCTAGTGAGCCCAGGGTCGAACGCAGGGATTTGTAATAACTAGATGTTGAGAATAGATGCATGACTATGCGGTGAACTATACAAGTAATATGTGCATGAGTTGTATGTGTCTAAAACTATACATAAAAGATAAATAAATTTTCCTACAACTAACAATGAGGGGATGCGGCGATGGTTAGTCAAATGTCTTTGTGTTAGATAGCATACGTTGAGGATGAACGGAACTATGTGATAAAAGTAGAGTTAACGCAGGAGCTAGACGAAAAACTTAAACCTATTTAAGTACAAGTACATACCTACAAACTTAGTTTGTGAATCCATCTCTCGATGTTTCGATGCCACATTAATCTTATCTATAAGACACATGGTAAGTTTGCATTGGCAAAAAATGAACTACATCTCTGCACCTCATCTAGTCTTGATAAATGCTAAAGATTAACTATCTACTCTCTCAAGCTAATGATATGCATTCATCAGGATGCAACATACTTTATATTATTTAAGAAAAACTAACTCCAACATCTAACTCATTTAGCACTCAAACAACATGGTGTAAGATATTTAATATGGAAATAGATGGAAGATAATCACCAATCAAACTCATATTTAAGAAAACACACCATCCTCTCGAATGTCATTTAACAAAACATAAGTAAGAAGTATGGAAATGGAGATAAAAGATAAATGGAAGACGTCAAGCCGCCACTGGCAACGTCTTGCTTCATGGAGGCTTGAAATGGTTGCTATCTGATACATAAAGTCCATAGGGTGAAGGTTCTCACTCACTGGGAGACGATTCTGAAAGTTCTCATAATCCTTCTCTTAGAAGAGCTTGAAATTGAGGCTAGTTATGGTGGAAGAGGTGTTCAGAGCCTGCACGCCTGTCATGCGTTTCTCTCTTAATCCTTCCTCTCTTCTGAATGGAGAAGCTTTGGGCTATTCATAGGTGTCGAAAAGGTGAACTCATGATGACCTAACACCTTTACATTAAATTTCATACCCTGCTGCGCATCCTTTTCACATCGTCGGCCCATTTATTCTGCCATGACCTGATAACGTATTATCCTTTTGCATATTGACATGACAACTTTTGCCCAAGCGTCTGTATCTACTTTTTCTCAACGCATGATTTTGACGCATGGTCTTGAACGCATAATTTCGACGCATGGGTTTCCATTTGTTCTTGCAGCAGCTTCGTCTCTAGTACTTGGGTTATTTGGGCTTCTTTTCTTCTTAATCCTGCGTTAAGAACAAAAAAGCTCATAATTTTTCAGATATTTTGTTTTGTAAATAGTGCCAACGCATAGTGATACATTTTACATAATTCAACTACCAAAATCATGCGTTTAGCATTAAAGTTACTCTAATTAATTCAAATAGTGACTATAATAACTTGTATTTCTACAAGTTGTCAACTATACAAGTATTATATTCAAGAGTTTTATGTACCTAAAACTATACATAAAGAATAAATAAAATTTCCTACAATTAACAATGTGGGGTGGAAGGGAGAATGTTAGTCAAATGTCATTTATGGTCAGATAACATGCGTTGAGAATGACAGTGGAACCATGATATAATAATAGAGTTAGCGCATGAGCTAGTTGTTACTTAAGCATATCTAAATATATTTACATACCTACAAACTTTGGGTTTGAGAATCCATCTCTCGATGTTTCGATGCCACATTAATTTTATCTCTAAGACGCATGGTAAGTTTGTGTTAGCAAAAGATGAACTACATCTCTGAATCTCATCTAGTCTTGATAAATGCTAAAGATTAACCATCTACTCTCTCAAGCTAGACAGTCGTGCTTGTTCAATTTGTTTGTCAGACAAAGCTATGCAAGCTAATGATATGCATTAATCAAGATGTAACATACTTAATATTGCTTAAGAAAAACTAGCTTCTAACATCTAACTCATTCAACATACAAGCAACATGGTGTAAAGTATTTAATATGGAAATGAATGGAAGATAATCGTCAATCGAACTTATATTAAGAAAATAAACATTTCTCTCAAATATCATTAACAAAGCATAAGTAAGAATGAGGAAAAATGAAGATAGAACAGAAATGGAAAACGTCAAGCCGCCACTGGCAATGTGTTGCTTCATGGAGGCTTGAGATGGTTGCTATCTGATACATAAATGGCATAGGATGAAGATTCTCACTCACTGGGAGATGACTCTGAAAATTCTTAAAATCCTTCTCACAAAAGAGCTCGAAATGGAGGCTAGTTATGGTGAAGGAGAATTTGTGCAGAGTTTTTGCCTCTTGAACTCCTTTCCCTCCCCTTTTGAATTAAGAAGCTTTGGGCTATTTATAGGTGTCAAAAAGGTGAACTCATGATGACCTGACACCTTTGCATTAAATTCCATGCCCTGCTATGTAGACTTTTCACATCGTCAACCCATTGGTTCTGTCCTGATATGATAACGTGTAATCCTTTTGCATATTGACACGATAGCTATTGCCCAAGCGTCTGTATCTACTTTTTTTTTCTCAACGCATGGTTTTGACGCATGGGTTTTCACTTCTTTTGTTCTCGCAGCAGCTTCTTCTCTGGTACTTGGGTTATTTGTGCTCTTTTCTACTTAATCCTGTGTTAAAAACAGAAAAGCTCATATTTTTTCAGGTACATTCTTTTGTAAATGGTGCCAACTCATGGTAATACATATTACATAATTCAACTGCCAAAATCATGTGTTTAGCTCTAAAGTTACTCTAATTAATTCAAATAATGACTATAATAATTTTGTATTTCTACAAAGTCATGTGGCTATATGTATGCACTTTTGTAATTAGGTCATAGCATTTTATCTGGGTTGTCAGTTTAAGTGAATGACCATTCTTTTTCTTCGTTTTTTTTTTTTTTTTATTCTTTATCCATCCACAATTTTTCATTTTAGTTTTTCTTTGGTTTTTCTTTTGTAATTAAGCCAAATTGTGACAAATTTTGGCAATATCGCCTAGGCGGATTGTGAAGCTTCGTTTCTAGCTTATTAGTAGGAAAAACCCATTGTTTGAATTGGGAAGACTTGGTTCATAATTCGATTTCTTATCAAATGTTTGTGGTTCTTGAATGTATTATAACTTTTCATGCTTAGAATCTATGATAGGCTTGATAATCATTCATCTTTTCATTTTCAGGCTAGAGATTGGTATCTAGTATGTGACATGTAATCTTGTGTTAATCACTGAGTAGCACAAATCAAAGCATGCTTGTATGTAGATTGATCAGTTGTTTAGAACAACTTTGCATGATTGATTTAATTCAAGAATGATATCGATTAGTAGCTTAGGTTATCCAAATATAATCGTCTTAGTGAAATCCCCTAGGCTTAATGCGGATGTGAAACTTTTGTGGATGCTATTGAACCCAATCAATCTAGCATCTAGTTTAATTAAATATTTTTAGTCAATGTACCAAGGCGCTTATGACTGCGATTGTTGCAAGTAGGCCAAGTACATGCATGCATAAGAAAATATCTCTAGAATTCCTATGATCAATCGAACAATTGAGTGGATTCTAATTCCTAAGCTATATCTCTTTTATATTTCTTACACTTTACTTCTCCGCACTTTATTTTTCCTCGCTTAAGTTCCCAAATTATATCAAAATTCCCCCATTTATCGCTTTAGCTATAAATCTTAACTTGTTCGAAACTATATTCGTGCTTCTCTGTGGTTCAACTTAGTATTGCTACTAATACTACCTAGTAGTAGAAGTTACGTTATTATCAACAATTATAAATTTTAAAGAACCCACAACAAGTTCTTGCCTTCCCAAATGCACCCTTAGTACATGGCATAGAATTTTTATATTATGGAAGTCTATCAAAAAAATTATAACAACTACTACTTTAAATCATGTTGAAATCTTGCAATTCACATGTGAATAGCCAATAATGTTATTATATGAAGATAATAAAGCATAAAAAATAACGAAGGTGTTACCTACAACAACATTTTGAGAAGTCTATACATAGATTGAATACAACAATTAAGAGATATCAAGTGATGCTTTCCATGAACAGAAGTAACTTGTTGCACATTTTTTTCCCTTGACTACATGTGGTTTTATCCTATTAGATTTTTCTAGTAATTTAATGAAACAACTATTAAAGTATATGAATAATGCACTTTGTTTTTTTCCTTCAATATGTTTTTGTCCCATTGGGTTTTTCTTATTAAAGTTTTAATAAGGCGTATATTCATATACCATGGACATCTAAGGGAGAGTTATTAGGGGGAGTTAGTTATAAATATTTGAATAATATATATATGTCAATAAAATATAGATTACATATCCCAAATATACTTTTCATTATCTTCTCTGATATTTTTTTTTTTTTTGTTCATATCTTGTAAGTTCTATAAATAATGGGCATTGGATCTTTGACACAATTATTACAAAATACGTTCACTAGCTACGTTTTGTCCACTCTACTTTACTTTTGTTAATTGTTTTACAACAATTAATTTATTTTATTCGTTTCTCTCGTTGTTGTTGCACTTAATTATTTTTTTTTTATTTATTTTTTTTTTTGTAATATGTTTGTGTCTACTTTTTCTTCTTTCATTTTCTTAAATAGAAAAATTACAAAATTAGAACCACCCCACAACACAACTTGCAAATTCTTCGACCACAATGTTATGAAGTATCTTATTCAAATTTACAAAAATGTTTTAATGATGTTGGTTTCTTCAAGGTCACCGATTATTGATGATGTCCATTAATACGATCTGTCATCAAATCAGAATGCGTAGGGTTGATTTTTTGAGGCAAAACTATTTGAATTATTTTTAAATATAACAGAATGCAACGAAATTTTTGTTATATTTGAAAATAGCTCTTTTATATTATCAATCATTTTTTTTTAGTTCAAAAACCTTATATAAAAGAATATTTGATATTTTAAGTTTTGTGTCATTTATTTGGTGAATTAATAGCCTATTGAGAAAGATGTCGGAAGCCACACATATATAGACAATCGGGAAACAAATTCAATATCTTTTTAAGAAAATTATTATAAATAGAAAAAATATCAAACTATTTACAAATATAGGAAAATGTCATTGTCTATCGATAGACTGCAAAAGAAATGATATATCGAGATCTATCGCTCATAGACAGTAAATTTTTTTTATATTTGTAAATAATTTGGTTCATTTTGCTATATTTGTAAACAGTCCATATTTTATATATAATACAATTTTAATAAAAATAAATATACTAATAAATAAATTTTTTTACCAAATATAAATAAAGGGAAAGATTAAAAAAATATAAAATATAAAATTTTATATATAAAAAATAAAAATAAATAAGATAATTTGCACACGAAAATAAGAACACCCACCCAACGACACTTTATTTATAATAATTATAAGGACAAAATGCAACTTTTGGTGTCCAAGTTTTAGATGAATTTATAAAATTGATAAATTAAAAGAATGTAAGAAGTTAGAATATGACAATAATTTATAATGTTTTTTGCCAATTTAGTTTTAAAAATTAATTATAGGGGATTATTTTACTTTACCTTTCACTATAATTAATAATGGAACTTAAAAAATTCTACAAATTGAATAGCTAATGCATTTTTAAAATTAAAGTATAAAAGTACATTGAAACTAATAATTTAAATCCATCTGTAAAAATAACAAATGACGATAATGTTTCTTAAAAAAGATTAAATATAAAAAGTTGGTGATAATTTATTTCTAAAGTTTAATTATGAGAATTATGACACTACTTTTTATAAATTGATAATTATGAAAAAATTTCGTTTGATAACCATAAATTATGAAATTAAAAGCATGTGAATGTCCAAAAACAACTCAGTTTAGAAGCTTGATAGTCCTTGAAAAAATGAGAATTATTGGAAGTCCACACTAAACCACCATCCCCCTTAACTCTTCATAAGTAACCATGGCATGGCTTTTCCTTTAAGGTATCGTGTAACTTCGATTTTATTAAATCATCCCTACAAGCGGACATACTGAGAAAAGGAGTAATGTAAAAGGTATACAAATTTGAATATTTTTTATACTCAAAATATTAATTTAAGTGGATTAAAAATTCAAGATTGTTTTGACTTTTAAACATTTTTGGCAAACTAATAATGAAGTTCAAGAATTATCTTTTCGATTTACAAAATATAAATGACGAGATTTTAAAATTACTTGTGAGATGTTTTTAACAATTAGATCATTTGTCATTTGAACTAAATTAACAATTATTCAATGAACTCAAATAAATAGACTAGAAATATCATATCATATCTTATATAATTTTTGCTAATTTGGTTCAAAAAGGGAGCTGACGAGAAAAAAAAAAAAAAACCTAGAGTAGGTTTGAATTAAATTAAAATATAAATATTTTTCAAAAATTATTTTTCATTTAAACACTTTTGATAAGAAGTGTTTAAAATAAAGACATTCAAAATTTCATTTTGAATAATTGTTAAATACTTTTATTTATTTTAAAATGAACAATCCAAACACGCCCCTAGATTAATAAGAACCACTAAATGGAAGTGCTGAATTGGTTTGCTTTTGATGGGAACTTTTATTGGATAGTATGGGGATATGGGCAAGTTTAGTTCCCCTAATCTTCAAGGGGAGGCATAGTCTAGAGGGCCATAAGGCAGAAACAAGTCAGCAAAGAAGCCCTTTTTCCTCCTGGGGTTCCACCCCATGTCCTTGCACAACTGATCATTATAACACTTATGCAAAATGGCAATGCAACCCCGCTTGTAGGAAGGGCCTGAGTAAAGCTTCAGACACTTCTCCCAATTAGCCATGTCCTTCTCCATCTCCTTGATGCTTGGTAGCCTGAATGTGCCATCTACAAACTCCGCCAGCCACCGGCACCTAATTTCCGAGGTGTACAAGTTTGAATTGCTTTCAGAAAATCCAATCACAGCTACTTGTGGGATTCTGGGATGAAAACAATGCCTGGACAAATGGAACAGAAATGCACAGCATCATTAGGATTCAATGTTTGTAGGGGTTGGCTTCCATGCACCTCAAATGCTCTCCAAAGACAACTGTTTGATTCTAGTCAATAAAACCTTATTAAATCTTAAGTAAGACGAAACGCTAACATCATAAGATTATAATGGGAAGACAATGATAAATTCATTAAGTGGCTTCTTGAACATGTGTGAATAGCATTGTGATTTTTCCAATTTGTAGTTCTCATTGAAGAAATGGAAGTTCAAGTTATATAGTTATATGTAATATGGACTAGCTTCTAGAATGAAAAGCTCGATTGTTGGTAAAAGTAATGTTAACTTGTTCCAAAAAAAAAAAAAACAGTAGTGAGGCTTTTGATATTGCATTCCACTTCCGTTGTTGACAAGGAAAAATCTCTTTTGTGTTTAATGAACAAAAAATACTCTAAATCTACAGTATTAGGAAATATATGGATAGAAGTGTTGATGAGATCATCTCCATTGTGCACTATCTGGGGATGGACTCAAGTTGGTCTCCTCTGTTATGATGAATCTATATGCATGGAGCTAAGATTTCATTCCTCTAGAATGGAAACCATTTTTTTTTTTTTTTTTTTTTTTTTTTT
>QLSR01000100.1:267036-370677 GCA_031780015.1 Citrullus colocynthis | reverse complement strand
TTTTTTTTTTTTTTTTTTTTTTTTTTGTAATTTTAGTTCTGTAATCTAAACTAGTTTCTACCAACATCTAACCCAGCTTACTAATGCCATCTCTCAGTTCCAGTAGCTTTGAACTCGAAAAAGTGAAGACAATTTCCATAACAATTCAATACTTGAAAGGGAGACATGGAGATTTTAAGAAGATCAAAAGCCTAACCTGTACATGGGAACGGCTAAATCACCAAACATCGTGTAATCCCGAAAAGTAGAGGAAGCAAAAATATCTCTAAGCTTTAAATCCCCTCTATATTCAGTAGCCAAAATGACCAAATCTGAGCGAACAGGTTTGCTTTCTCCTTCGATAATGACACCCTCTTCACAGAAGGTGAAACTCGGCGATTTCTTCAAAATTATACTTCCTTCATCCACTTTGTCATAGAATTTGTCAGGCAATCCTGCAAATATACACGAGCTGATATCTTGTAGAAAGCTTTGCTCCGGCACCATCCCATATTTGGCCAATTTTACTTTCTGATAAACACTTGAAAAGTGCTTTCTATTCTCTTAAATTAAGGGAGTTTATATTAGATTTCACTTGTTTGCTAGTGGTTTTCGGGTTAAAATGAGGAAAATTAGAAGAAAACACTAAAAGACCAAAACCGAGCAAGAATACCGCGAAAAAGAGCTGAAAAACCCAAAATGGCAGAAATTGGGGTAGAGCCACGGCGCTTGAAACCCAAAATGGCAGAAATTGGGGCAGAGCCGCGGCGCTAAAACCCGAGAGCTAGCTTTTCTGATCGCAGCCCTAGCGCCGCGGCGCTCTCCAACAGTGTCGTAGCGCTATAGACCAGCGCCGCGGCGCCAGTTTTCTTTAAATGAAAAATTGTTATTTTTGGTAAATTTTTGGGCGGCCAAATTCTATAAATTTGGGGGTTTCCAACAGCATCAAAAATCAAATCAAGGAAGTGCAGACCTAAAGAGGCACAAAAAGGAGAGAATTGAGTGAGAGTTCAGAGAGTGAGTTAGTTGCAAGGAAAAGGAAAAGAGTTCGAGATAGTCGTGGTACCCTTCGAATTCTGACGTGAGAGCCAAGGAGATCGTGACGGTGCTATCTTAATGAAGAGCCTCTTTTCAGTAGAGTTTCCCTTTCTTTACACTCTTTCTTTGTTTATTTTGCTCAAACATGTTGTTTCAAGCTATGAGTGGCTAAACGCTTTAGTTTTAGGGTTTTGATGATTTGTTTATGAAATTATGTTGATCTTGTAGACTTTCATGGTTTTGTTGGAATGATTACGCTTTTCATTGTTATTGTGTTTAATTCTTGTGGATTGGACATCTTCACATATTAGGTTAGATGTATGATTGAGAGATTGTATGTTTAACTTGATCCATAACAATGAATTGTTGTTAATCTATCACGAGAGAGTAGTTAGGTTGACAATAAAAGTTGTTAAAGACTATTTTTAATGCCATGTAATTTTGTATTGGTTTTAAGAGATTAATAATCAATCGAGTTGCATGAGAGAGGGTTGTTTTTTAGAGAAAATAACTTGGAATTAAGTTTCTAGACTTAGGCATATGAATGACAATAAAATCCATGAAATCTATAATATTGCATGATGAAATAAACGAGGATTTATTACCCTATTATGTTTCTCACTTTAATACTTTCCTTATTTGATTTATATTTTCCATAACTCATAATTTTCAAATTCAATCCTCAAATAAAATTGATTCAACTCTAGAATAGTTAAGTAACTTAAACCTTCACGATTTGATCTCTAGTGGAACAATATTCGGACTTAACCGTCTTATATTATAACTTGACATGTACACTTGTGGTTAACACTCAAAGTGCGCATCACTTTCCTCGTCACGTGGATTTCACAACCATCTCTGTGAAAAGAACCCGAAAAACTTCAAACACACAGAGAGAAACAGAAAGGAAAATAGAGAGTTAGAGAAATGAAAATTACAATTGGGGAAAGAAGAGTGGCGAGGAGATAGAGAAGGAAACCCTCGCCAGGTTTGTGAATCAGAAGCTCGGAAAATCGATTCATGTAGAGAAAACTAAAAGGAATCCCCCATGGACGAGTATCAGGAGGGTTCCAGTGCTTGGTTCTGTAAAGCAGAGTGCAGGGTTTGTCAGGGCCTGCAAATTAGAGAGAAGAAGAAAACGATGGTGAGAGGGAGGTGGAGAAGTCGAGAAATTTTGGGGGGGGGGGGGGGGGGGGGGGGGGGGGGGGAGAGGGGGTGGGGGTGGGGGGGGGGGGGGGGGGGGGGTGGGAAATTGAAAATTACCATTGGTATTGGCGCATTCCATGGCTAAGTCGACAGCGGACTTGTGGAAACCCACGACGGTGACTTGCTTATCCTTGATGAGCTTAGTAGCAGTGTCGGAATCCATGGCGGAATATTCGAGTGAGAGAAGAACTTTACCGGCTTTGAATGCTTCAGGGCCTTCATTGGGAGGAAATATCGGGATATTTGGAACATCGCTGAATCTTCCGATGCAGAGTACTACGAAATCTGCCACCACCTCCTGCAAATTCCCCCATTGTTATATAAGCATACAAGCGCTGTATGAAACGCCTATTTTGAATGTCTAAAATGGTAAATGACCATTTTTTTCCTTTTTAAAACAATGTCAAATAATCATTTGACGATGCCACGATCATGTAAAGTTATGGTGTTTCCCTTATTGATTCTTTTCCCTTTTTTTCTTCTTCTCCGATTCCTTATTTGTCTCTTTCTTTTTCCTTTTTCTTTTTTTTTTTTCTCTTCTCTAGTTATCCAAACTCCCTCTCTCTCTCTCTCTTTTTTTTTCTCTCTCTCTCTCTTTTTTTTTTCTTCTTCTTCCACTTCTTCTTTTTCATTGACTTTTTCTTCTTCACCGACACGAATAGTCCAAGATTCAACGCAACCAATTTTCGTGAGCAACAATGAGAGAGAGTGAGAACGAAAAAGAACGAGAATGATTGTGAGTGAAGAAATAATGAGAGAGTAAGAGCAAGAGAGCATGAAAGAGATTAGCTTTTCCGCATGCGTGAATTCATTTTAGTAATTTCATTCGAACTCGACATCAGCAAATGGTCATTTCGCATTTTTTTGAAAATTCGGGTCATTTGGCATTTTCAGCTCAATTTTTGTAATCTTTATTTTTTTTTATTATTTAAATAAAATTGTTTTTAATTAATTATTTATTTATTTATATTATTAGTATTATTATTATTATTATTATTATTATTTTTAGAGATGGGAGATCCAACTTTTAGACTGGAAGGTAGTGTTAATTCATTGATAAGCTCACTTTGGGTTGGGGAAAAACACCGTGTTTACATGTATTCTTTTTTATCAATCATTTTAAGATTTTATGAATTATTAAATACGAAATTAGACGTTTAATAAAATATTAAACACAAAATTTAATTTGATGTATAATAGATCTACTTAAAAATATTCAACACACAAAATATCTGTTAAAATAAAATTGAAAACTCGAAAACTTATTTACCATTTTTAAACGTCAAGAACCTATTGAACCGAATCCAATAAAAAGAAATAATCTGATAATAAGTTGGAGTTGATTCAATTGTCTAAATCAAATCTAATTTTAGGAGAATCCAAAGAAACAATTAAACCCATTGAGTTTTCAAGTAATTGAATCCTTTGGGTCATTAGTTCCTTTGGACAGTCTTATCTATTGATACATTTTCAAGTTTAAGGACAAATAAGATATAATTTTAAATTAAGGCCAAATTTATAATTTAATATAAAATATATCAAATATCCTAAGATCAAGTGGTCATAAAATTCAAGAAAAAAATATTTTTTTGTTAGGAAGGTTTTGGGTTTAGTTTCAATTTCATCATTCAGTTTCAATTTAGTCACTAGGTTTCAAAATATTATAATTTTACGCTTGAAATTTGAGTTTTGTTTCAATTTGGTCATTATATTTTAATATTTACACTTTTAATCTCGATTTTTCACTCAATACTCACTTTCAATCTTTAGTATGAATGTTTGTTAATTAATTTTTTAAAAAAATTGCAACTAATTAAGTTTTACTATTTTTTTTCATTTTAAATTTTCGCAACATAATTATTTTAAAGTAGGTAATAGAGATTTGATGTCAAAGACTGAAATTAATATTTAGTGAAAAGTTGAAGTTAAAAGTGTAGAGTAGTCTTTTCAGTTAGTTCATTGTTGACTTTTTTTTTCCTTTCCTTTTTTTAGAAAAAAGGAAGGTTAATTCACTTCTTTCATATTGCATTTGGTTCCTTAGTTTTCAAAATATAAATTTGTCCTCCAAGTTTTTAGAATATGTGCATTTGGACCGTGAGTTTTCAAAACCATATTTTTAGGTCCTCAATATTTTAATAATAGGTTTAAAAAGTCTTTGGAAAATTTTTATTATTATTTTAAATAATTATACCAAAGTTTAAATTAGAAAAGTAAATTTTAAAGATTATATTTCCTCTCTTAATTTATTTTCTTTAAAAAAAATTGAAATCTTGTATAATTATTTAAAATAAAAATTACTTTAGGGATGTTTTGAATAAATTTTAAAAAACTCTAAAACTAAAAAAGCACTCAAGAACTTAATACATCTATTCTTCAAAATTTGAAAAATAAAGAGGTAATTTTAACAAATTATTAATAATACTTAGAGGGCAAGCCAAATTGGAAAGGGAGACGTGTTGACAATGAGAAAAGCAACGTTAAAACTCACTTGGAGCGGAACATTAGGCCGACTGTCAACAACGTTGATCCTCCATTTACTATGCTCGGTGAAGGCATCACCCGAGCCGCCCCAATGAGACCAACCTTCAATCTCCTCATTGGAGAAACCTTCATACTCGATACTGAGGACTCTGAAGTTGAGTCTGATGTACTAAGTCAATCTGAAATGTTCGGCGTAAGATTTGATGTAATCGAGAACTAGATTATATCTTGGAAATTCTTCAGTCACCGATTTCGGCCAAGAGAAATCAGAGAATCGAAACATCTCTTTAGGCGTCTGCAATACTGTTGACTTTAGTGTCTCATTCCAAACGCCGCCAATGGCACCTCTAGCCTCAAGTACGATCGGAATCAACCCTTTGGATAGAATAAATTTGCAAGCCGCTAGTCCGCTAATTCCAGCTCCGATAATGACCACTTTCTTCGGTTCCATCTTCTCCAATGTCCCCTAAAAGTAGGCTTTCTTCTCTCCCAAGTATGACTAATGTTAACACAATTACAAATGGGATATCGCCCCATTTATAGGGGACAAAAAGATAGGCGCGGAAGGGATTATACTTTTTGCTTTTTTTTCTTTTTCTTCCCTTGTTGTAAGAGTGAAGTGAAATGATTATTCTATCTTTAAGAAATTATATTTTTTGTTTTAGCATTGATACAGTATATTCTCATTTTATTCCGTATTTCACACATTATTAAATAATATATTTTTTTCATGGGTCGCTGATACAATTATTAAATAGAAAAATTCTTATAAATAGGAAAAAATATCAAACTATTTATAAATATAGCAAAATTTTAGTTTCTATCTGTGATAGATCGCAATAGACCTATGTACACATCTATATGTGTCCATCTAGTAAAGTGATAGATGTTTATCTAGGTATATCGCGGTCTATCACAGATATAAAGTAAAATTTTGCTATATTTGTAATTATTTCAACAATTTTTTTTATTTTTTAAAACATTCCTATGAAATATTTATTTTATGACAATCTGAAAGGAAAATATATAAAACTACAATAGTACTCAATTTTTTTTTCATATTTTGATTAAGTTTCTTTACCTTTATTTACATCAAATAAAATTAAAAAAAAAAAAAAAAGAGCAAAAAAAGCAAAACTTTGATTCTCTCACTCCAACTTTAAAATTCCAAAAAAGCATTCCACTAGAAGATTTTATTCTTAAGGGGCATTTTCATTCCTTTTCATTACTTAATACATTTATGAAGGAATCAATATGGATTAATTTAACTCAAAATTTTGGAGCCAAATGAAATATGTTTCGACTTCTAAATTAGGGTTGTATTGTTAGATTTTATGTCCTAAAACTCGTAGTTTGTAAACTTTGAACATCAATAAAGTTGTTATCGAGGTTTATTCAATAAAGATGTTATTGAATATGTGAATTGCATTTATTAAATCCAATGAACTAAGAACTATTGGCCCAGTAGGAGATTTTATTCTTAAAGGGCATTTTCATTCCTTTTCATTACTTAATACATTTATGAAGGAATCAATACGGATTAATTTGACTAAAAAATTTGGAGCCAAATGAAATATGTTTCGATTTCTAAATTAGGGTTATATTGTTAGATTTTATGTCCTAAAACTTGTGGTTTGTACACTTTGAACATATTCTCAATAAAGTTGTTATCGAGGTTTATTCAATAAAGATGCTATTGAACATACCTCTTCTATGCAAGGTTGATCACTCTTTGAGGTTTTTCTTCTCCTTACTCGATTATCCTTACACGCATCCCTTTTGGCTGATGAACACCTAATATGGACACCCCAACTCCTCTTTATCAGCAGCTCTAGGGCGCCTCAACCTTCCTTGCACCCAAGAAGCATCCCCTTCCAACTCTTCTTAGCACGCATCAATCTGCACATGGCCTCCTAGAGACGCATTCCTTGGCCTACTCCCTTAACACTTCATGCCCGCAACACACAACTTAAGCTCTGCTACTTATTGATTCTCAACACCCCAAACCCTCACTTAGCCAAACTTCACAGGTCTCTTCCCTACTGCTGGCCACACCTAAAACACACAACCGAACCACTCTTCTTCATGGCACATGGCTACCTTCCTTCTCAACTACCTACCTAGCCACTTGCCTAAAACCATTCCCATGGCTAAGTTCACAAGCATGCCTTCCTTGGCTTCTCTTTTTCACACCTCCTTCAATCTAAACAAAGAAAATTTTTCTAAGTCCACAACAATACACATCACTTAAGTTAAGTACTAAGAAATGAAAGTAGAGTTTACAAAAAAGAGATGGAAAAATAGTGGAAGAAGAAGAAATATGCTCCACTCCTCAGCCTCCATAAGTTCTCCCATCAAAGTCGGGGGGAGCGTAGCTATGCTGCAACGGAGTGTTACTATGCACTACATAGAAATCATAGTATAAGTCTCAAGCGTCATTGCACTGCGCACCTGCCATTTTCATCAAAACTCAGAGCGTAGCTATGCTCTAGGGTAGCGTCGTTGATAATACTTAAAATGTGTTATCTTCCTCAGCTTAACTCGAGATCGTTGTACTATTTAATCTGTCAGTTATGTTATTTTGTAGGTTTTAAGCACATAGCAGGTAGAACGGGGCATTAGCAATGAATTGGAGCTAAAACAAACCAAAATGGAGTTCCATGACATCAATCGAGAGAGAAAACTCCAAAATGACAAAAATGCCCTTGAAGTCATGGCACAACGGCGCTGTCTAGGCGCAGCTACAACACATTTTTTCGATAATAATTCAGCTGACATAGAGTAACAGTGCCACAGCGCCCTGAAGTTGAAGCGCGGAAGAAATTAGCGTCAGTGTCATGACGCTTCGACGATATTTTAAAAAGATTCTCTTCGATTTTTGGGTCACTTTTGACATTGCAGCCACCCAACACCCAAATTCTCTCTATTTTCCTTTTCTTTTCTTTTTTCGTTTGCACTGGAACTAGAACTCATTAATCGGTATGTCGATTATGGGCTAAGGCACACTTTTTCTAGCTTGAGTATTAGGAATTCTTCTTTGTAATTGATTTTCTTAAGAGGTTTCAAACTAATTCTTTGGATACATGATTTACTTCTAAAATTTACAATGCTATGATCGAATCATGACGCTGTGTTCACTTTGATTGTTGCTTTGATTGAATTATGACTCTTGCACTTGGTTGTATGTCGATCACAGAAACAATAGGTTAGGTTAGCTTGCAAACCTAATTGTTGGTGAGTATTGTTCTAATCAACCTAGGATTAAATCAATAGGACATTTAATCTAGAGATTTCCAGTTGAATGTTTCGCTTAATATTCCTAAAACTTAATGCAATTGGATCTAATACAAATGTTGCATGCCTATCATCAGTTTGTTTTAATTCTAATTTGTCGATTAGGACAATTTAATTTTGGCATTTCCAATTAAATTGATTAGGTGCCAAGTATAACGAATTTAGTAATGACAAACCAATAAATGAGAACATCGAACAAAGGAAATCCGTCCAACCCAAGCTAAAGCTTTCTCCAATTGAACTTTACTCCCTTTAATCCCGCATTTTATTTTTTATGAAATTTAGTTTTTCTTGTGACCAAATTTCTCATAAAACTCCCCCTTTTGGTTACATAGAATTGAAAACTGCCTAATTGTGAGATTCAAAGTGCTCCCTGTGTTTGACCCGGCTTGCCACTACTATTGTTGGTTAAGTTTGGAAAATTTATTTGGTACGAAATTGGGTGACGAAATCCGTATGCCAAATTGGCGTTGTTGTCAGGAAGCCAAGAAATTTCTCTTTTGGGGGTTCTCAATTCCTTATCGTTCTTTAATTTTTCCTCCTTTGGCCGAGTTGTGTGGGAGCAAAGGTGGCTAAGTGTTGGCCATGCGTTGGTGTGACTATGCGTTGAAGAGGGTAGCTCAGCATGGACGCAGGTGTGAAGGAAGGAGGGTGCGATTAGCATTGGTAGAAGGATGAGTTGAAGGTTACTATGCGTTAGAAGGTTACCATTGCTATGTGTTGAAGGTTGGTATGCGTTGGTGCACAGAAAAGTGGCCGAGAGGACCATGCGTTAGTCGGCTATTCGATGATGGGGCGTTGGGCAATTAGTAGTACAGTAAGTTGAGGCTATGCGTTGATGATGCCATGCGCGGAAGGTTTGCGTTGGCCAACCTAAGTAGGAAGACGATGGGAGTGCTGGTGAGTCGGTGATCTATATTGGTATATAAGTGAGTGCACCGAATAATTAAACACTTTAGACATATTTTTGAACTCAGATTGATCCCATTTCGCAGACGAACAACATGAAGAGGTGGAAGAAGGTGTTTAAGGTAGATGACACTATCCAAGAGCCAATTTTAGAAGATGAATTGAAGAAGATCTTAGAAAAGGAGGTAAAGGTAAAAGAGTCAACATCTTCAAGTAAGTCATCTAACCCTCTACCCGTTTTACCTAATACTATGTCATATCCTCAACGTTTTAAAAAGAAAGAAATAGACTCCCAATTTGCTAAATTTCTTAAGTTGTTCAAAAAGCTTCACATTAACATCCCATTTGCTGAGGCTTTAGAGCAAATGCCCAACTATGCTAAATTCATGAAAGATGTCTTGTCTAAAAAGAAAAAGTTTGGGCAATATGAGATGATTAGCATGACTGAGGAATGCAGTGCTGTGCTGCAAAAGAAGCTACCACAAAAGTTGAAAGATCCAGGGAGTTTTACTATACCTTGCACTATTGGTTCTGTAAATGTTACTAGAGCTCTTTGTGATCTTGGTGCTTTTATTAATTTGATGCCTTTATCTGTCTATAGGAAGCTTAACATTGGAGAGGTGCAACCTACCACCATCACCTTGCAACTTACTGACAGATCGTTAGCCTATCCTAAAGGTATTGTTGAAGATGTATTGGTTAAAGTTGACAAATTTATCTTCCTTGCAGATTTTGTAGTACTGGACATGGAGGAAGACTCTGAGATTCCTATCATACTTGGGAGGCCATTTCTAGCAACTGGAAAGGCTATCATAGATGTCCAACAAGGGAAGTTGACTCTAAGGGTAAATAATGAGAATGTTGTATTTGATATTTACAAGTCCTTGAGTCATCATGATGAGAGTAGTCCTTGCCATGCTATAGACATAATTGATCATACTATTTTTAAGCATGTAGAGGTTATGTTGGCTAGTGATCATCTAGAACAAAGCATAATGGATGTTGAGAATGAAGATATAATTTTTGATGAAATAGCCTTTTATGCTAGGTGGTTAGATAGTTTGCCAATATGTTCTAAAATGGATAGACCTATACCTTTGGCTCCCTTGCATGTGGTGAATGATATTGAGAACACTAAGCTTGAATTAAAGGTGTTACCTCCTCACTTAAAATATGCATTCTTAGATGATTTATCTTCTTTTCCTGTTATAATATCTTCTGATCTTAATTATGGGGAAGAAGAAAAATTGTTGAGAGTATTAAGGGATCATAAGT
The DNA here is from genome assembly GCA_031780015.1 of Citrullus colocynthis. Lineage (NCBI taxonomy): Eukaryota > Viridiplantae > Streptophyta > Magnoliopsida > Cucurbitales > Cucurbitaceae > Citrullus > Citrullus colocynthis. Next base: position 360,495 of record QLSR01000100.1, on the reverse strand, counting down.
CTGCCATTGGTTGGTCTATTGAGGACCTTAAAAGTATTAGTCTATCGGTCTGTATGCACAGAATCTTGATGGAAGATACCTTTAAACCATCGGTAGAGCACCAAATGAGACTTAATCCCACCATGAGGGAGGTAGATAAGAAAGAAGTGCTCAAGCTTTTGAATGCAGGAATCATATATGTCATATCTGACAGTTCATGAGTAAGTCTTGTTCAAGTGGTACCCAAGAAAGGTGGTATGACTGTGGTTAAGAATGAAAAAGATGAAATGATAGCTACTAGAACTATAACAGGATGGCGTGTTTGCATTGATTATAGGAAGTTGAATAAGGCTACTAGGAAAGATCATTTTCCCCTTCCTTTTATAGATCAAATGCTTGATAGACTTGCAGGTTATTCTCATTATTGCTTCCTAGATGGATACTTTTTTTTTATAAATGGTCTAGCTAGAAAACGTTAAACCAAGCGCTCATTAGGAGGCAACCTAACTTTATTGCTTTCTTTACTTTTCTTTTTATTTTATTTTAAATAAATCTTGGAGTCACTTATATGCTTTATCTCTCTCAAGAACTTGGTTCATCACACAAAGTACTCCTTACACCAAGCCTGTTTGGTGGCTTCTCGCTTGCTCTCAGGCTTGTTCTTTCGTTGTTAGATGCTCTTATGCATTGGGGACAATGCATGATTCTAAGTTTGGGGTGGGAGGTATCTCTCGTACTTTAGGGAGGTGTCTCTCGTACTTTTGTGTGTTTTCTTATCCGGCTATACATGTTTATGAAGTTTTAATGATCATATGCATGTCAATTTTGAATAATTTTGAAAATTTTGGAGCTTTCAAAGTTAATGGGAATGTTGTTTATGGTTATATGCCTTGATATTGATTGCCCATGATGAGATTCAAAGTTGCATGATAGATGACTTATTGTGGAAATAGAATAGCACGATCTTGAGTTAAATTCATTTAAGTTCCTCTTAGAATCTCTCATATTCTTGAGCACGTAGCCACTTTAATTCAGAATCTTTAACTGAAAAAAAAAAAGATTAAGTTGGGTGTATTTGGTTGTCACTCTGAAAGGCCCCACCGGTTAGAGAGTGAAAATGCATGATAGCTTGTAATCGTAGACTAAGGAAAAAGAAAAGAGTATACATACCTTGAGAAAAGAAAAAGTGTACACAAAATGTATGAGCTTTATTTGTCTATCTTTTTAAATGTTAAACTTGTAATGAGTATGCATGGATAGGGGTAAAGAGAGCTGCCTTTGCTGTGATCAGTAAGGACGCTTGGGAATTGACTAGGTACGAGTCCCTACAGTGAACATGTGAAAGCTAGTGCCTCTAGGTAAAAGAATGCAAGTTTGGGCCCATGAAAATATATATCTATATATATGGTTGAAAGGCACCTTAGTGGACATATTATTCACTTGAAATGTATGAAAGCTTGAAGATTGGTGCATGAGCTAGAGTAGGGGGAAAACTAAAGAAACTCTCTTAAGTCCTAATTTGAGTTCTAGCATTTTAAATTGAAGGAGGCTTGTACACACACACATGGGATATAGCAAGATTTGGCCCTGAATGATTATAACAATATAGATATGCTTGCATGTTTCTACTTAAGCTCTAAATGCTAGTCTCTGAGACATGAGCCAATTGCACACTTCTTCATCTAAACTCCTTATTATTTGATTTTATTCTTTGCTCGGTACTAGCAAATCTCTAAGTTTGGGGTGTTAATAAGCACTTGAAAAGTGCTCTCTATCCTCTCAAATTAAGGGAGTTTATATTAGATTTCATTTATTTGCTAGTGGTTTTCAGGTTAAAATGAGGAAAATTAGAAGAAAAGACCCAAAAGATGAAAATCGAGCAAGAATACAGCAAAAAAGAGATGAAAAACTCAAAATGGCAAAAATTGGGGCAACGCCGCGGGGCCGAGACGGCGCTGCTGCGGCGCTAAAACCCTAGACCAAGATATTGTGCACGCTACCCTAGCGCCGCGGCGCTCTTCAACAGTACTGTGGCGCCGTTCCAAAAATTTCAATAGCGTTGCGGCACCAGTTTTCCATAAATGTAAAATTGATATTTTTGGTAAGTTTTTAGGCGGCCAACTCTATAAATTTGGGGGTTTCCAGTAGCCCTAAGAATGGAAAAAAAAGGAGGAAATCAACCATCAATTTACAGACCTAAAGAGGCACAAAAAGGAGATAATTGAGTGAGAGTTCATAAAAGAGTTCAAAGAGTGAGTTAGTTATAAGGAAGAGGAAAAGAGTTCGAGATAGTCGTGGTGCCATTCGAATTCCGACGTGAGAGCCAAGGAGATCGCAACAGTGCTACCTCAATCAAGACCTTCTTTCAGTAGAGTTTCCTTTTCTTTACACTCTTTCTTTGTTTATTTTGCTTAAACATGTTGCTTCAAGCTATGAATGGCTAAACTCTTTAGTTTTAGGGTTTTGATGAAATGTTTATGAATTTATGTTGATCTTGTAGACTTTCATGGTTTTGTTGGAATGATTATGCTTTTCATTGTTATTGTGTTTAATTCTTGTGGATTGGCCATCTTCACATGTTAGGATAGATGTATGATTGAGAGATTGTGTGTTTAACTTGATCTATAACAATGAATTGTTGTTAATCTATCACTAGAGTAGTTAGGTTGACAACAAAAGTTGCTAAAGACTATTCTTAATGCCATGTAATTTGTATTGGTTTCAAGAGATTAGTAATCAATTGAGTTGCAAGAGAAAGGGTTGTTTTTTAAAGAAAATAAATTGGAATTAAGTTTCTAGACTTAGGCATATGAATTACAATAAAATCCATGAAATCTATAATATTGTATGATGAAATAAACGAGGATTCATTACCCTAGAACTCTCTTTGACTCTTGTGTTTCTCACTTTATTACTTTCCTTATTTGGTTTATATTTTCCATAATTAACAACTTCCATTCCAATCCTCAAATAAAATTGATTCGATTCTAGAATAGCTGAGTAACATAAACCTTCACAATTGAATCTCCAGTGGAACGATATTCGGACTTCACCGTCTTATATTATAACTTGACCTGTACACTTGCGATTAACACTCAAAGTGCGCATCAGCAAACATCAGAAAGGATGATTGGGGCCGATTCTGAACTAGTGAAGTGGGAGCAGTTCAAGGAGCGCTTCTACGAGAAGTATTTCGCTGCGAACCTGAGACATCTCAAGGAAAAGGAGTTTCTAAGTTTGGAGCAGGGCAGCATGTTTGTGGAGTAGTATAATCAAGAATTCGAGTAGCTATCCTATTTTGCCCCTACCTTGGTTGCCACTGAGGTGGAGAGAACGAAGAGGTTTGTTCAAGGTTTAAGGGACGAGTTGCGAGGGTTAGTGCAAGCTTTTAAACCAGCCACCCAAGCAGAAGCTCTCCGAGTAGATAAAATCCTTTAGAGTGGGACCCTCGTCAAGTCAGAAAAGGAAGGCAAATCAGAGAGCTCCAAAGTTTTAGTAGAGAAGTCACAATTTAGACAGATCTCAACATCATTGGAGGCAATAACACTTGTAGTCTTAAACCGTTAGGGAAGACAGGCCAGTTTGCAACTCTTGTAGGAAGCGTCACTTGCGTTGTTTGGCTGGTAGTGGGGTATGTTTCCACTGTAGGCAGGAAGAACATACAGCTGACAAGTGCCCAATGAAGAATGCAACCGATAGTGTAGCCAGCGTATAGGTTCCTACCAGGGGAATTCTAGTAAGTGGAAGCAGGAACAGGGTCGAGCGTTTAATACAACTCGCGGGAAGCAGATAAGTCAGGTGTAGTGGTGATAGGTATGCTCCCTATTCTAGGGCATTATGCCCTAGTATTATTTGACTCTGGATCATCGCATTCGTTTATATCTTCAGTGTTTGTAAAGCATGCTATGGTAGAATTAGAACCGTTGCACTATGTATTGTCAGTTTCTACTCCATCTGGGGAAATTATGTTAGCAAAGGAAAGGCTAAAAGCATGTCAGGTTGAAATAGCTAATCGTGAGTTAGAGGTGACCCTGATAGTCTTAAATATGCATGACTTCGATGTAATGTTAGGCATGGATTCATTAGCCGCTAATTATGCTATTATAGACTACTTTCATAAAGAGGTAACTTTCAATCCCCCTACAGAAGCCAGCTTTAAGTTCAGAGTGGCTGGAACTATAGTCTTGCCCAAGATAATCTCAGCCATGAAAGCCAACAAGTTGCTTAACCAGAGCACCTGGAGTATTTTGGCTAGTGTGGTAGACACTAAAGAACCCAATGTCACCCTAACTTGAAAGCCTGTAGTGAGGGATTACCCGGATGTCTTTCTGGAGGACCTTCCGAGATTGTCCCCCATAGAGAGGTAGATTTCACTATTGAGTTGGAGCCAAGGACGACCCCCATCTCCAAACTTCCTTATAGAATGGCTCCGACAGAACTGAAGGAGCTCAAGACTTAGTTGTAGGAATTGCTTGATAAAGGTTTCATACGACCAAGTGTGACACCTTGTGTCACACCCCCTCCCAAGTTTACCTACATACCCTGAAAGGAGATGTGAGGACAGTATACATCACCCCTTTTGTGACGCATACCATCCGTCCCTTCACACACATTTTGAACTGTTCACCGTGTAATCTCCACATTCTAAAATGTATTAAACATCACATATGGAAAAGTATATATAAGCCAAAACGAAATTTTCTCAACTCCTTTACATGTCCTTACACAACCCATAGTTCAACCCCTGGTAATTATACATACATATCTACATGCCACCTAATTAAGGTTTAACATACAACTGACACTTCAACAAGTCGAATTATTCAGAGTCTCGAAGCTTAAGCAGGGCGAGTGAGAGTAGGCAAAGCACGAGAAACGTCCTTGCTACCTGGAGGGGAAAGAAAACATTGAAAACATGAGCTAAAGGCCCAGTGAGTGGCAATTTTAACAAACCATTTTAGTTCGAAAATCATCAACAGTAAGACTGGGTTCAACATCAAACATAAAACATGTGAACACTTCAAAATGCATTAGTTAAAACAAACTTAATTGCCCTTATCGATTCGTATATGATGTTTAAACAAATCATAAGGAAACAGTTTAGATACAATATTTTTCCTTTAGTTGAAGTGGAGCAAAACTCAACACCCCAACGTCGAAAACATATAAGGCTCGATGCGGAGCAAGACTCAACGCACCAGCATATAACCTCTATGTGCACATAGGAACATGGCGGGTTGCCCATGTACCTTCCATGTCCTTGAGTACTGGGTCCCGGGGAAACTCACATGCCTTATTAGCATTGAGCCACCTCTAAAACATTTTCCTTTTTAGAAATAACATTTCATACAAACCGTTCGTATATAAATCATTCATACGAATACAGGACAATTATTATATCAATAACATCTCATAAACATGCTTTTCAATAGCTTTAAGAACATAACGTTTGTCTCATAAAGCATTTAATCACAAATTCACATTTCATTGGAAAACCGAACTATCATGTTCAACAAATCGTTTAAAAGTAAAAGAAGTGTCACTCACAACTCTTTCTAGGCCTTGAATGGATTATAAGCCTTTCCTATCTCTTCTTGGCCTGAAACAAAGATTTTCCCTTGTTATACTTCTTTTCCATTCACAAGAACATAAACAACAACTTATCATATGCTCAGTGTTTATAGATATGTGGTTAAGCTTTCATTAGTTTATTCTCAAGCCTTAACTCTAAAGCTATAATTACAAGTTGTCCCTTACCCTTCTGCTATACCTTGATTTCCAAGAACACATTACGTGCAGCTCACTTGCTGTTATATCAACACTTGAGCCTTAGTTTCTCCTTAACAAAGCTGACTGTTACAGCTTGATGTCTCTACTTAATCCCTGCTAAAATGCATTTCCAGCCCGTATTAAGACTTCTTCTCTTCTACGAACTTGTAAAGAACTAATTTCCATAGCTTACCTCAAAATTTCAGGGCTTAACTCTTTTTCGTTCTCCAGTTATGCCAAAATTACTCCGCGTTGCTCCGGATTGTATAGCAGTTCAGTAGTTACTGCTTTTACCTAAAGATTCATGTGATAAACTTTGGTTTCAGCTTAACCATCCTTCATAAGACTTGTTAGAAATTATATTAACTTACTAACCTCAAAATTTCAGCCCCAAACTCGGCTTCCTTGAGTCGTTCTACTCCAAACACCACTCACTGTTCAGTCTGTGCGTCTGCAATCAATCCTCTGTTCCAGCTCGGATTTGAGCACCAAAACAGGTAGAATTTCGCCCAAAAACTATAAGAACACCTTCCTCTTCCTTCTCTGGTGGTTTCTCTAAAAGATGGAACTGACTTAGGTTCTCGAAATGTCTGAAAATAATTAAATTCACCTATATATATACTGCCGACTTATCCCTCACAAGTACCAAGATGATAATGCCGACTTACTCCTCACCGTAGGTTGGCGCTGGTCTTTCCTTCGACGCAAGGCACTCATGTCTATGTTCTCCTCCAGTGTCTTCAGCAACTAACCATTCCCAACGCATGGTGTTCTCGGCGCCTCTTACTTCAGATGCATACAACATAGTCACTCACATCACTAACTTCATCGCGTCAAGACCATTCTGTCTTGGACGCAATGTGACTTCAACGCATGGCTATCTTCGACACATGGTAACTTCAATGCATGGCTGTCTTCGGCACATGGTGACTTCAACGCATGGTTCAATTATATTTCTTTCCCCGCCAATGATTACTTATCCTTCGATGTGTCGTCTACCTCATCTCACAACCCTTCTTGATTCAATCAACAAAGCATGGTTCCTCAAATAATTCAGCTTCCCGCTACTTTCACCAACTCATGGTCTTGGCCACCACTTAATTAAAATTTTACTCTACTTCTTGGCTACTTCTCCACTAGCAACGCATAACCTCAATCGCATTGCTCTCCCCAGCACTTAGTTTTACAAGCCAGTGCTTACACCTTGGGGTGCACCAGTTTTGTTCGTAAAGAAGAAAGATGGTTCACTTTGTCTTTGCATCGATTACAGAGAGTTGAACAAAGTAACTATCAAGAATAAATACCCTTTGCGCAGGATTGACGACCTGTTCGACCAGTTGCAAGGAGCCACAGTATTCTCCAAGATTGACCTTCGCTCGGGATATCATCAATTGAGAATAAGAAATAATGACGTACCTAAGACATTGTTTAGTTCCAGGTATGGGCATTATGAGTTCATTGTCATGTCCTTTGGTCTAACAAATGCCCCTGCGGTATTCATGGACCTAATGAACCAAGTGTTCAAAGAGTTTTTGGACACTTTTGTCATAGTATTCATTGATGATATCCTGGTTTATTCCAAGACAAAGGTAGAACATAAAGAGCATTTGAGAAAGGTTTTGGAAACCCTGAGGTCACATAAACTATACACTAAGTTTTCCAAGTGTGAATTTTGGTTAAAGTAGGTGCCTTTTCTTAGAACACATGGTATTTAAGGGTGGGGTTATGGTAGACCTTGCAAAGATAGAGGCAATTACGAATTGGTCTTGTCCGATATCAGTTACTGAAGTGTGCAGCTTTTGGGCTTAACAGGCTATTATCGTCATTTCGTTAAGGACTTCTCTCGCATAGCCACCCTTTGACTCAGTTGACTAGAAAGGGTTTGGAGCAAAGCGTGTGAGGAAAGTTTCCAAGACCTTAAACAAAAATTAGTTTCTGTGTCAATGCTTACAGTTCCGAATGGTTCTAGAGGTTTTGTTGTCTACAGTGATGCCTCTAAAAAGGGGTTGGGGTGTGTGTTGATGCAACATGGCAAGGTAGTTGCTTATGTCTCTCGCATGTTAAAGAACCACAAACAAAAGTATCCAACTCATGATTTGTAATTAGCGGCAGTAATATTTACCCTGAAGTTATGGAGACATTACCTGTATGGGGAGAAAATACAGGTCTTCACGGATCAAAAGAGTTTGAAGTATTTTTTCAATCAAAAGGAACTGAATATGAGACAACGCAGATGGTTGGAATTGGTTAAAGATTACGATGTGGAGATTTTGTACCACCCAGGTAAGGCAAATGTGGTTGCAGACGCCTTAAGTAGGAAGACAGTCAACTCGGCAGCTTTTATTACCAGGCAGGCTAGCCTATGTAAAAATTTTGAGCATGTTGGAATTGCAGTAGTTGTAGGAGAAGTTACAACACAATTAGCCCAATTTTCGGTGCAACCAACGGTAAGGCAAAGGATCACTGGTGCACAACAAGATGATCCGTACCTTGCGAAAAGGGTTGGCCAGGTGAAAGCAGGGCAGGAAAAGTGAGTTCTCAGTATCTTCGAATAATGGCCTTCTATTCCAAGGACGTATGTGCGTACCAGAAAACAGTGACATTAAGAATGAATTGCTAACGGAAGCTCATAATTCCCCATTCTCTGTGCATTCTAGAAGCACCAAGATGTACTAAGATTTGAAACGTTATTACTGGTGGCACAACATGAAAAGAGAAGTAGCAGAGCATGTTAGTAAATGTTTTGTGTGTCAACAAATGAAAGCTATGAGACAAAAGCCAACAGGACTGTTACAGCCTTTGCAGATTCCAGAATGGAAATGGGAGAATGTGTCTATGTATCTTATTGTGGGTTTGCCTAGAACAAAGAAAGGCCATACAATGATATATGTTGTTGTAGACTGGCTCACCAAGACAACACACTTTATTCCAGGGAAACCCACCTATTCAGTAAATAAGTGGGCATAGATTTACATGAAGGAAGTTGTGAGGTTACATGGAGTACCAGTTTTAATATCTGACAAAGACCCTCGCTTTACGTCCAACTTTTGGAAGGGTCTCCAGTCGGCATTAGACACATGGTTGGATTTCAGTACAGCTTTCCACCCACAGACTAATGGCCAAACTGAGCATTTAAACTAGGTGCTAGATGACATGTTGCGCGCTTATGCATTGGATTTTCTGGGAAGCTGGGACTCCCACTTGCATCTCATGGAGTTCGCTTATAATAACAGCTATCAGGCTACGATCAACATGGCGCCATTTGAGGCCCTGTATGGGATGAGTTGCAGGACTCCTGTATGTTGGAGTGAGGTCGGAGAGCGAAAATTGTTGGGGCCTGAGTTGGTGCAACATTCTAATGAGGTGATTCAAAAGATCAGAGCAAGAATACAGACAACTCAGAGTAGACAGAAGAGTTACACCGATGTGAGGCGACGAGATTTGGAGTTTGAGGAAGGAGACAAAGTGTTTTTTAAGGTGACACCCACGAAAGGTGTCCTGAGGTTTGGAAAGAATGGGAAGTTGAGCCCTTGGTTCATTTGCCCATCTGAAGTACTGGAGCAAGTTGGCCCTGTAGCTTGTCGTTTAGCTTTACCATCGTTGCTTTCCACAATTCACAATGTCTTCTGTGTTTCTATGTTGAGACAGTATGTGGCTGACCCATCCCATGTGGTAAAGTATGAGCCCCTGCATTAGAATTTAGGTTATAAGGAAAAGCCTGTGCGAATTTTGGCAAGGGAAGTAAAGGTCTTGTGCAACCGAGAAATAGTGCTAGTGAAGGTCCTTTGGCAAAATCATTAGTCTGAAGAAACAACGTGGGAGCGGGAGGATGAGATGAGAGAAAAGTACTCAGAATTGTTCCGAAATTAAAACTTTCGGGGACGAAAGTTTCCTAAGGAGCCGAGAACGTAACAACCCAAGTTTTGAGGTAATTTTCTTAATTGGTTGATTTAATTATCTTAAAATTAATTGGGGTATTATTATTGTTTTTAGATCAATATTTAGAATTTAAGAGGATTTTGAAGGAGTTGTGGGGTGGGGTTTTAAGAATTATTTTAAATAGGGGTTAAGGTATTGGGAGTTATGCCAAAAAGTGAAAAGGAAAAAGAACAAAAAAAAAAAAAAAAAAAAAAAACAAAAAAAAAAAAAAAAAAAAAAAACAAAAAAAAAAAAAAAAAAAAAAAACAAAAAAAAAAAAAAAAAAAAAAAGAAAATTTTCTTTCCTCTCTCTCCTTCATCTTCTCCTTCCCGTCAGCACCCTTTTTTTCCTTTCTCCATCTTTTTTTTCTTCTTCATCTTGTTGGCAGCAGATCACCGCCATCATGTCACCGGCCAGTACAGTCCGCCACGGCCCCATTCCTCTTGTTTTGACGATCCCAGCACGCCGTGAGTGTAGCAGTAGTGGTAGCGAGCGCAGCAACCAGCCATCACCATCGCGATTTCGAGTGCTAGTTGTCGTAGTCACCGCCGATCCAGTGAGTCTTCTGTCCGTGGGTTGGGTGTTGCCGCCGTTTGACCAATTGTCCACCTCGCCGGAGTTCATTGTTGGGTGAGTCATTTTGGGGACTATTTTGGTGGTTTATACTTGTTACTCATTAAGTTTTCGGTTGTTCTATTTGGTGTTCTTAGGTTTTGGAAGGTTGGGTTCAAATTGTTTGAAGCTCTTGGGGGAGATTTAAGGGCCGATTGTGGCGTTTTCAGTAAGGAAATTTGTTTTTTTTTTTTTTTTTTTTGTGATTTGAATGGTTGATTGGAATGATTTTTGTTGTTGCAAAGTTGAGGGTTTAATGTTGAATTTGTTTGTGTGTAGCTTGGGTGTCCTACTGGAGGTGTTGGAATTTGAAGTTAAATTTTTGTATTCGGTAAGTGAATTGGAAATTTGACGGTAAGTTGAATCGGGTGCTCCCAAGAGTTGTGAGAATTTATGGTGGCTTATGTTTTGTGACTAGGACGTGTGACTCGAGGCTTACAGACGACAAAGAGGAAGGCTCATTGATTGTTATTCATAATTGATTCAAAGTAAGTAATCTTACTTCTAGACTAATTTTTCCATGTGTCAGGCAATTAGATAGTTGATTGACTGGGTCTGCTTCTTATTTATGTTGCTGATAGCTTAAGACTGATACTAGTATGAGTCATGCTTGTTAGGATGAATGGCCTATATTTTCCTTCTGATTTTTATGTGATCAACATGGATGCCAACACTTTTTCATTTGCTTATTCCCTATCTGTGCTTTTAGGGAAACCCTTTTTAAAGACAGCGAAAGCGATGATCGATGTGGATAAAGGGTCCCCTAACTCTTAAGCACGATAAAAAAATTTGAAAAATTCTTTATATATGATACCCCTTCTCCCACTTGTCCTATTTTTTTTTGTTGTATTATTTTTCACAATGATGAGCATGGTTGATGAAAGCGAGTATGGTCGAGCATAACGACCTTAAAAAATTGTGCTACCTGGAGGCAGCCAGGATTTATATTTCTGTTTTTTCTTTTCTTTTCTTTTTGCTTTTATTAAGCTTAATTCTTCCTATCTTTCTTGATTTCTTAGGTTTTTATTGTTTGACGGGAGTTGGAGAAGAGGATTATTCTTGTGAGCCAGACTTCACCGCCATCCTACGTGCCAAAATTCAAGGAAGTTCTCTATTTCCCTTCTCATTTGTCCCATGCTCTTTTTTTCTTTTCTCACATTGGGGGACAATGTTAGGTTTTAAGTTGGGGTGGGAGATGTCTGTGTTCTTGTTGGAGTCCTTGAGCATCTGAGCATTGTGTGCTTTCATGCTTGCTTGCTCATTTGTGTTTGGTTCATTATGATGATTGGTTGATGATGCATTCTTTTTTATTCTTTTGCATGATGCAATGCTTTGAAGTGAATAATCATGATTTTTAGCACTTTTTACAAAATTTTTAAATTTTTCATGTACGCTTAAGTTCTTTGTTTGCCTATATTAGGTCTTGCAAGCTTAGAATTGTATTACTTAGCTTGTATTTTTGTTGTTACCTCGATAGGCCCCACTAACTTGATAGTGTCTTCTATGATAGGTTGTAATGTAATACTGAAGAGAAAAAAAAATGTTTATATGCCTATTGAAAAAGAATGCTTTGCTTAAAAGAAATATCATGAAGAAAGACATGAAAAAGAAGAAAAGAGAAAAGAGAAAAAAAAAAAAAAAAAAAGAAAATGAACTTGCAATGATATGCATGACTAGGGGTAAAAAGAGCTGTCTTTGTTGTGACTAGTTAGGACACTCGTGAGAAAACAGTGAGTATAGTTCCCTGCAGTAAATGTGTGAAAGCTAATGCCCTTAGGTAAAATAAATGCAAGTTTAGGACCCTAGAGTTTAAACTCAGGCACCTTAGTTGAAATATTATCGCTTTGATTTTTTTAGACACTTGTGATTTGTGCATGAGCCACCATTGGGGGAAAACAAATTGAGAGCAATTTAATGTCATTCCAGGGTGCTAGAAACTTAATTAGAAGGGCTTTGAACTCACCTTTGCATGAACTGGTCTAGAATTAGTTTTAAACTGTGCTTCATTGATTGATTATGAACCAATCTCATTGTGAATGTAAGTTGAATCCTAGTTGACTGTTGAGACTTGAGTAATGAACCTTGCATGATTGAGTGAGCATAAATTTGTTTGACTGTGTGCATTATTCTACAATGCTTGAGGATGATTAAGAATTAAGTTGGGGCTGTTTGGATAGCACTTAAAATGTGCAATCTTCCTCAGCTTAACTCGGGATCGTTGTACTATTTACTGTGTCAATTATGTTCTTTTTCTTTGTAGGTTTCGAGCACTTAGCAGGTAGAGCATGGCGTTAGCATTGAATTAGAGCTAAAACGGACCAAGACAGAGTTCCATGGCTTTAACCGGGAGAGAGAGAACTCCAAAATGACCAAAATGACACTAAAGTCATGGCGCAGCGGTGCTTTTTCTCGAGAATAATTCAGCTGGCAAAGAGTAACAGCACCACGACACCCCGAAGTTGAAGCGCGGAAGAAATTTGCATCAACATCACAACGCTTTGACGATATTTTAAATAGATTCTCTTTGATTTTTAGGTCACTTTTGACATTGCAGCCACCCAACCCTGAATTCTCTTTGTTTTTCCTCTTCTTTTCTTTTTTCCTCTGCATCAAAAATCGAACTCATTAATCAGTATGTTGATTATGGGCTAAGGTACACTTTTTCTAGCTTGGGTATTAGGAATTCTTCTTTGTAATTGATGTTCTTAAAAGTTTTCGAACTAATTCGTTGTATGCATGATTTAATTCTAAAATTTACAATGCTATGATCGAATCGTGACGCTGTGTTCGCTTCGATTGTTGCTTTGATTGAATTATGACTTGTGACACTTGGTTGTATGTCAATCACAGAAGCAATAGGGTAGGTTAGATTGCAAAACCAATTGTTAGTGAGTATTGTTCTAATCAACCAAGGATTAAATCAACAGGACATTTAATCTAGGCCTCCAGTTGAATGTTCTGCTTAATTTTTCCTTAAACTTAATGCAATTGGATTTAATACAAATTTTGCACGTCTATCATCGGTTTGTTTTAATTTTAATTTGTCGATTATGACAATTTAATTTTGGTCTTTCCAATTAAATTGATTAGATGCCAAGTATAACAAATTTAGTAATGAAAAACCAATGAATGAGAACATCGAACAAAGAAAATCTCATTCAACCCAAGCTAGAGCTTTCTCCAATCGAAATTTACTCCCTTTAATTCTGGATTTTATTTTTTATGAAATTTAATTTTTCTTGCGACCAACTTTTTCATAACCCCCCCCCTTTCGGTTACATAGAATTGAAAACTGCCTAATTGTGAGATTTAAAGTGCTCCCTGTATTCGACCCAGCTTGCCACTACTATTGTTGATTAAGTTCGAAAAATTTATTTGGCACGAAATTGGGCGACGAAATCCATCTGTCAGTCGCTACACTCCTCAAAATACAGCTCTCTGTCATTGAGCGTAGTACGTAGATGCACTATGCGCTGTGTTGGACCTAGGGGTATTTTGGTAATTTTTACCTCCTTGAGCTCTGGGTGCCCAATTTCCCTTTAGGTAGCTTCAAATCAACCCCAAACGGCCCGTAACACTCTAAGGTGCATGATTTCCTAAAATTCCTACAAAATAAATATTTAATCATATAAAACATAAGCAAAAGGAATTAAGGACATAAAAAAATCTCTTTTACCTGCCCTACAAGCCTTTTGCCATCACCAAAACTATATCGGTGTGTGTGTGCACCCGCGCGCGTCTAGGGGGAGTACTAAAAATTCTCAGTAAGCAACTTTTCTGATGGGGTCAGACATGCACATCTACGTATAAAGGAAAGCAATGATGCAACATAGGATCTTTTCTAACTTGAACCTCTGCATGGCAAGTATGGATAATTAACTCTCTATAGAGTCAATGTGGGTTCGCTAGAGCACCTTGATAACACCTAAAATGTGTTATCTCCCACGGATTAGCTCGAGATCGTGGCGCTGCAAGACAGAAGTGAAGGAAATTGAATCTTGATGGAAGCTTGTGATCACGTTCTTTGATTTCTTGAAAGAATTAAAAATACAAACAATTAATAAAAGGTTAAGCAAATACCTTTGGCGATTTATAATTTCAGCAGAATCTCTTCTCGAATCGACATTCTTCTCCTTGTAGTCTTCCTTTTCAAAGAGAGCTTCTTTGCTATGACTTTGACAAGGATCCGGTTTGTGAGAACCACTTCTTAAAAGAATGGGAAGAAGAATTTTCTTAAAACTATTCTAAGAAAATTGGGAGAATATCTAGAGGAAGAGTTTTAGAGTAATTGTAGAGATTATTCTTGTAGAGAGTGTCTTTTTTATAAGGGTTCCCAAGGGCCCTATTTATAGAATTCTATGAGCTACTCCAAATCCTATTAGGATAACCCCCTGCAGATATATTTAAATTAAATATTTAACAATATCCAATATTAATAAATATTTATCCAAATAACATTTCATATTAAATAGTTTAAAATATTTAAATCTTGTTTAAATATTCATTTTCTACAGAATCTTTAATTTGAATCTCATCCAAATTAAATAATTAATTATTTGAATCATATTCAAATTAATTAATTAATTCTTCCTCTATTTATTTATATGGATTTCATCCAAATAAATAATTAATTATTTGAATCATATTCAAAATAAAGTTATAGTTTAAATCTTATTCAAATAAACTTTATGACTCTTTTCAAATATAGCAAAAGGAACCAAAATATTTACAAATATAGCAAAATTTCACTGTCTATCTGTGATAGACAGCAATAGATTGCGATAGACTACTATCTGTGTCTATCAACATATAGTAGTCTATTGCAGATAGACTGTGTATTTTGCTATTAGTTGTAAATATTTTTAGTAGTTTTTCCATTTAAGATAATTTTCCTAAATTTTATAATAAATTATGCCCCAGCTATCTGTCTGATCTTATCCCTAAAAACGGAGGCTTATTGAGTCAGCGAAACTGACCATTCTCACCCATGCAGATTAAAGGATAATCTCAAACAAATAGGAGTTCATAGTTAGCTCAAGATTAAGATCGAGTTACATAGGTCATCAAGTTGAAATAATCAGTTTTAACAGTAAATGGTGTTGTAAAGTAAAAGTGATTATTTCATGATCCGGTCTTATGCAAACTCATTGTATAAGACACCCACACTCACATGTCTCCACATGAACAATTTAGGATAACATCGTTTGTATCAAATACAGAATGGGTCGCATCCATAGTGTCTCTAAGATAAGGTCCCCAACCTTTATCCATATATTATAGACAGTTTTGGCTATGACCTATACTTGGTCCACTTTTATGTCTGATGCGCAAATTCCATGTAACCGCAAGTGTACAAGTGTACGAGTCAAGTTATAATATAAGACTGTTAAGTTATGAATATCGTTCCACTAAGGATCCAATTGTGAAAGTTTAAAGCACTTAGCTATTCTAGAATTGAGTCGATTTTATTTGAGGATTCGACTTCAAGTTGTGATTTAAGAAAACAAATAAGGAAAGTAAGTAAATTTGATATACAAGAGTCAAAGAGAGTTCTAGGGTATTGAATCCTTGTTTAATTCATTATACAACATTCTAGGGCTCATGGAATTTATTGCAATTCATATGCTTAAGTCTAGAAACATAAATTTGGGTTATTTTCTATCAAAAACAACATTTTTCGCATGCAACCTAATTGATTACTAACATCTTGAAACCAATATAAGTCACATGGCATTAAGAATAGTCTTTAGCAACTTTCATTGTTAACCTAACTATTTGCATGATAGATTTTAACAACAATTCATTGTTAAAGATCCAATTAGACATATAATTCCTTAAATCATACATCTAATCTAACATGCATTGATGGCCAATGAACAAGAATTATGCACAATAACAATGAAAAGCATATTCATTACAACAATCCATGAAAAGTCTACAACATTAGCATAACTTCATAAACAATTCATCAACACCCTAAAACTAAAAAGTCTAGCCACTGATAGCTTCGGACAACATGTTCAAGATAAAGTTCAGCATAGGAAGAGTGTAAAGAAAGGAAAACTCTACTGTAAATAAACCCTCGATTGAGGGGGAATCGTTAAGAGTTCCTTGATCTTCACGTCAGAAACTCGAACGACACCAAACCCTCTCTCAAAAAATTTTCTCTTTTCCTTGCAACCAACTCACTCTCTGTAGCTCTGTATTATGTTGCTCTCCCTTCCTAGAGTTGCTGAAAACCCTTCAATTTATAGACTTGGCTGCCTAGATTTCTTTCCAAAATTGCAGATTTTTCAAATTAGGAAAGTTAGCACCGCGTCACTGTATATTAGCGCTGCAGCTCTAACCGTCATCAAAAGGTGGCATTGTGTTGCTATGAGATGGCGTCATTGCACAGTGTCATTGATTCCTACCCTCAATGCTGTGTCGCAATGCCGTACCAGTGCTACTACACTTCTTGTATAGCAACTCTAGGGAAAAAGCACTGTGACAGCACCGAGCTGGCGACGCAGCGCTACCCTGTTCTTAGGAGTTTTGTGATTTTCTTCTCTTTTTCGCTTGATTTTGGCTCGATTTGGTGTTTTTGGCTTTCAATTCTTATTTTCTTTATATTGACCTAAAAACTACTAGCAAACAAGTGAAATCTAATCGAAACTCCCTTATTTTAAGAGAATAAAAACCACTTTTCAAGCACTTTTCAATGTCACCACATTAAGTCTAAGTATTCACTATATAGCAAGGGTTCTTAGTTTATTAGATTTAATAAATGAAATTCATATATTCAATAACAATTTTACTAAATAAATCTCAATAACAACTTTATTGAGAATAAGTTTCATAAAATTACAATCTACGAGTTTTGGGACATAAAATCCAACAAGTTGATGGTTAGACGTAGAGTTGCACCTAGTTGGACGCTTGATGGGTCTTTAGACGCCTCCCAAAGCCTCTTGAACGCCTAGCTTTCTTCTGATAAGCTCTCAACTTCTTTCAAATGAGTTTTTAGAATGATTTTTAAGTAAATGAAGAAGTGACCTTCGATGCTTATTTATAGGAGTTGGATGACAAGCTTTGTCATCCAACTTTGCTCCTTAGGTTGACACTTAACCAAATTCTTGGCACCTTGCATGTAGACTTCACCATGCATCATGACACACTCACCCCAACAAGTCCTCTTGCATGTTGCCCTAGCCATGCACCACGACATCTCCTTCTTATGAGGTGTTAACCTCATAATTTGCCACTTAGCACTACTTTTCCTCCCTGTCATGCGTCTAGGGAGTAGGTCCATGCATCCAACTTTCCTCTTAGCATGTGTCCAACAAGTAGTCTTATAGGGTTGGTCTTTTTTTGTTCTCTTTACTTCATCCAACTATTATACTTAGCCAATTCTCCTTCCCCAACCCTTATATGTGTCCAACTTGCTTCCCAAAAGTCCTATAAGTAGCCAAAATTCCCCTCCTTTAAGAGGTATGTGTCCAACTCCTTTGGTTTGATCTACATACAAACCACGTGTTCCAGCCTTGTATTTCCTTAACCCTCTTAACCAGCTAGGAATCCTTTACATCATGCGTTCATAAGAGTTCCTTGACTCTTGTACTTGCCAAATTTTCCATGCTTTAAGACTCCCATGCGTTGAGCTTCCCATTTCCCATAACTGTTGCTTTTCAACTCTTAAAACTCTTCCAACACTTAATCAAAAGTTGATCCCAACCATGTGTTATGCGTTGACATCAATTTTTCCCCCTAGTTATGGACTATGCGTCCAACCCACTTCTTATGGCTTACATGATCCTTTCATCAAACTTACGCATCTCAACACTTAGTCAAATTCCTCCAACATACTTCCCCTATGCATTGAACATGCGCTCTATACGTCCAACCCTTGACCTATTTTCCCCCTAGGCTTGTGTTCCACACTTAGTTCTAAGCCATTCACACTATGCTTCCAACTTGTGTTTCTTTCAACACGTGCTTAGAGAAATTAATCCTTCCACAGTCCATGCGTTCGTGTCATGTTCCAAGCATATTTGTGACACTTAGAAAATTTTATCACCTATAAGCCTTCCTATCGTCCAACACTTAGGAAATTGGCGTACTGTGATTTTCTCCAAAACTTTTCTATGACTTATTCCCATCTCAAAACTCAAGTTTACACAAACACTTTTCTCCCTACCTTGTCTTCAACGCATAATCTTCTACATTAGGACCAAATTTTGCCTCAAAATTTTTCTAACTCAAAATTTTCCCCTTATTTACCATAGTTTCTTCTATATAAGTTACTAAGTCAAGATTTCGGATTTCACAGATAAGCGTCGGTGCTGAGGTTTGAGTAGATAACCTCATTATGATGTGTTAATATTTAAGTTATTTTATTTGCAAGGGTCGAAAAGGAACCCTATGCTTATATGTTATTCACCACTAACTGGGTATCTAACTCACTCATTTCTTTTATGTTTTTCTTCTCAGGTAGCAGAGGAGTCCCAGTTGCCGCGTGAAGTCGAGGTGTGCCACAAGATAGTTTATCTTTTCAATAGATAAAGTTGGAATTCAGGAGGTTTTGTAATCTTTCTTCAAGATTTTGTATAAACTTTATATGTAGTTTAAATTTCAACACATGTGAACTTGTTAAACATGAATATGGATGGCTATATGAGAGTACTATAGGCTAGGCAGAAAGCATCACAAAAAGGTGATGTTTGTTGCCTTCATGCTACTTTCCGAGTAAAATAGGTTAATCTAGGAGGAGGTGACATAGGTGTTTCCTTTTACTTTTCCTGCACTTTTATTTGATTCACTTTAAATTCCGCAATTTACATTCCCACATTCTATCTAATCAAGAACCCCCATTTTTACTATTTTTCATAGACCAATTTAACTAGGAGTGATCATATCTTAGGCTCCTTGTGGTTTGAACTCGAACTTGCCACTTGTGCTACTCAGTAGTAAAAGGAGTTGGTTCCATGAGTTATAAATTTTATTTGATTGTTGAAGAGAAGTTTGCAATGCCCGTTCTTCTGACACATCACCGAGCTAGATCTTTTCATCATCAATTTCACAACTCTCACTCTCATTATTTTCTTTCACATGCCATTTAATTTCGTGCAATTTTACTTCCTTGCATTTTCAGTTTAAGCATTCACCAACCAACCAACTCCTCCCGGTTACTACAACTATAAGCATTTTCTTTGAGAAGTTGACACCATCTCCCTAAGGTTCGACCCATACTCCACTATTGCTACTAAATTATTGTGGGCACGAAAATTATTTTGACCAGTTCGAAGGATCTGACACCCTTTAGGCTCGACGACAGGTACTTATGTCGATAGTAGCTAACACCCATCCGGCGGAGCTCGAACCTCCCCTATCACAAATCCCCAAGTGGATTGATAACTTGTAGCTCTTTTCTTAGAATAATTGAGAAAGTTTAAAATGCATGAATTTTCAGAAAACTACAAGTGTTGAACACACGCGCGAGCAAAAATGAATACATAAACATGTCAAGCTCAAGCTTAAACTCATGCCTTGGGATTCTAACAACTGCAGCATGAGCTTAGAAGAGATTATCTGTCTTGATTCAGATCTGACTAGGAGGGAAACATTCTACAATATCAGCGAACTACCCACTTAGAGATCACAATAGGCAGAGACCATAGCTTCCAGTGCAATAGCAATGACACATGACGTCTGAAGACTACAACTTTTGTGCTATAAATACTCAGTCATGGAGACAAAGAGAATGTTAGTCACTTCCATAAATTTCTAGAGGAACCATCCATCCATCCATCAAAGAAGACAGCCATAGACATAAGACTTGAGAGAGACTTCTAGATATCTTGTCGTCCAACCAACCACCTTTATCATGCAACAAAGCAAGCAATAACCAATCGATGAGAAGCAAGAGATTGCAACCACCGGCTTTATGCCTCATCCTTCTATCTTGATCTTCATTTTTGTGTTGTTGTTTATATTTTGCTTCAAGGCATTAGAGTTAGGGATGGAAAAACAACCCACGGGCCCCGACCCAATCAGGGCAGGGAATCCCCGATTTGACCGAGACATTCCCCGGATACCCATCCGAAGACAAGGCAGGGATGGAGAAGGTATCCCCGCCCCGATCCCGACCCCAACCCCACCTCGATTAATCCCCGACCCCACCCGAATATATATATATGTAAGATGACTCGGTCTCGCCCTCTCACCATCTCGCTCTCTCGCTCTCGATCTCGCTCTCTCGCTCAGTCTCGCTCTCTCTCTCAACCTCGCTCTCTCTCAATCTCGCTAGATCTCACTCTCTTTCTCAGTCTCGCTAGTTCTCGCTCTCTCTCTCCTTCTCACTCTCTCTCAAGTCTTGCAGGGAATAGGGCCCGCGGGGAACCCGTTTCCTCGACAGGAATGGGGAAAAATTCCCCCATCGGGGCCGGGGATGGGGACCCCCCACTCGTCCCACCTCGCCTCGGCCCCGTTGCCAACCCTAATTGGAGTACCTTGTAACCAACATTTTATTGTTTTGATACATATCATCTTTATCATGAGCTTCACCTCCTTCATCTCTTCTCGTTTTCTTTTTACATCCATGAGTAGCTAAATCTCAAAGGAGTTGGGGTAAATAAATCATCATTTTGGTGAACTTAACTTAGGTCAATATTCATTTTAGTTAGTGTGTACTAAATCTATTGCTTTTTTTCATCTTGATAATCGAAAAAAGTAGCTATAGTTGACTACTTTAGAGAGTGAGTAACTATAGTTCATTTTTTTATGTTATGCTTCTGAGTATATAATCACTACAGCATTTGAAGTTTTCCAAGAATCATTCATCATGCTGTAATCAGTGATACTAAAAATTCTTGTGTTCGACCTTAGTACGCACCAAGACTACCTGCTTTAGTCTATACTTATGCTCTAAAGAGGAAAATTTGTAATAATTAATGAGATAAAATGTTGATAGTATGCGGAACAATTTGGATAAAGAGTAATTTCCATACAAAAGTTTCATGGTGCTCTGCTATGTCAGAAATGACAAACAAGATATGCATGATGTACATTTACGTCACACAAACAAGCAAATGTACATGGCTGGCATACAAAAACAAGTTAGGAATGGACCATATCAATTTCCAATATCATCACATGTATGAGCAAAGCAAACAGTAAACATAAATATCCAACAGGTTATAAGTTCATCATCAGAACAACCCCTTGCCTAGAAGACATAAGCCCAAATATTATATCTTAAAAGCACTTGAAAAGTGCTTCATTTGCTTCTTATTTAGAGTTTTTTTATTAGATTTAATTCAACTCCTAAAATTAGTTCCCAAATAGGGGTATTCTGTTACTGTCACCTTAAATACCCCACCCTTAAACAGAACCATTCTTAGACAGAGTTCCCTTATAGGCAACATTTTATTATTAAATTTTTTTAATTTGTCAATTTTAAACCATTTAAAAATAAATTAAAAGATCTATTTTAATCTAATCTCATTAAATAACTATGCAATTTACTTTATTCTAATCTCAATAGAAGTTTAATAAAGATAAATCAAAATTTTAAATTATATAAAAAATTGAATCCATTTTATCATTATCCAAGTACGATCTTAATCTCATTAGGCAAGCATGCAATATTTCTAATCTCATTTAAAAAAAAAAAAAAGAACTAAAATTAATTAATTGTATCTCTATTTAAGCAAGGTCTTAATCTTATTAGGCAAGCATGTAATATTTTTAATCTCATAGAAAAATATAAAGATAAATTAGAATTTTAAACAATTTAAAATTAAACTAAATTTATCTTTATCTAAGCATGCAATCTTACTTAATTATTCATTTAATTATTTAATATAACAATTATATTTTAATTAAAGAAGAATCTCTATATGAATCTCTATAGCAATTTAAATATAACAATTATATTTAAAATAAAATAGACTCGCTACATGCATATAAATAGGAATTGTGTTAATAATTTAAATATAACATTTATATTTAAATAAAAGAAAATATCTACATACATATAAATAGGAATTATCCTAACAATTTAAATATAACATCTATATTTAAATAAAAGAGAATCTATCCATGCAATTAATTAGGAATTATCCTAATAATTTTGAAAGATTTTGAATGGTTCAAATTATAAAGAGTTTAAGTTAATTGTATATGATACAATTAATATAATGTATATAGATACATTATATTATAAAGTTAATTTTGAATTAGATTCAAAAATTAAACTTCATAATATGAGAGAATTAATATTTGAATGAGATTCAAATATTAAATCAATATGAATAAGATTCATATTAAAAATTTAGCTTAAATGTAATATGAATGAGATTCATATAATAAGGAAGTTTAATGTTAATTGTATATGATACAATTAATATAATGAATGTAGATACGTTATATTATAAATTTAATCTTAAATTAGATTCAACATTAAACTTTATAAGATGAGAGAATACTATATTTGAATAAGATTCAAATATTAAATAATATGAATGAGATTCATATTTAAACTATAGGTTATGAGAGGGAAATACATTTGAATATGATTCAAATGTAATATTAATTAAATATTTCTAATTATTATATATATATTAATTAATGAAAAATTATTTTAAATGACAAAATTGTTGAAAATATTTGCAAATAGTAGCAAAATATCACAATATATTTGCAATAGACTACGATAGATCGCGATAGACCCTATCTGTGTCTATCCTGACACATATAGATATAGATAGTAGTTTATTGCGGTCTATCACAAATAGAGAGTAAAATTGCTATATTTGTAAATATTTTTGTTCATTTTCCTATATTTGAAAACAGCCATTAATTAATTAGATTAATTAATATTTTTTATTCAATTAAATTAAATTAAATATGATTTAATTTAACCTTAGTTGAATTTCAACTCCTCGTGGTTAAGAGGAGTTAAAGGTGAGTTAAGGGAAGTTGTAATTAATTTTCCCCATCTCTCGCAATAACTAATATAAAAACATAGTAATGAAAATTCTCTCAACCTCCCCTTTCAATGGACTCTCAAAATCTCTCTACACTCTTCTCTTTGATCTTCCCAATCTTGGGACTGATGTGTCTTAATCTCTTGGGTTTTATAGTTTTGTAAATTGTATATACATTTTATTTATTAAATAAAATAAGAAGTTATTTTATCTATATTATGCATTAACTAAAATCCAATAAATTAAGACTCCATGGTTATTTTATGTAAACTTAAACATGTATATGGTTGACATACAAGGTTGGATTACGTTTAAGGAATAACCAAAAGGTCTATAGTATATGAATAAGCTTGGCTGCCTTATTCTGGTAATACAGTCCACTTTGTAATTGTTACAAAGAGTTGTAAAGTGTTACTGACGATTTGATCTTAATCGTTCATGTGGAGACATGTGAATGGACGTATCCTATATAAAGAGTTTGTATAAGACCAAACTGCGAAATGTTTAATTTCTCTTTGTAACGTCATTAATTGTAGAAATTAATATTTTATAGGATGACTATGGATAACTCGGCTTGAATCATGAGTGAGTTATGAACTTCTATCTATAAGGGCAATCCTTTGATCTGTATCGGTAAGAGTGGCCAAATCGCTGACTCAATAAACCTACCATTTTGGGGATTTGTCTAATTATGGAGCTGGGAACATATCTCCACAAGATGAAATTCACTCCTTCTCGTGCTTAGGGTAAATAAATAAATTACTCCCTTAAGGGCTGATTTCGAGTCTTGAACAATGAGGCCTTACCCTCTCACTAGCCTGAAAGGGATTAGTTTATAGTTGGACTATAAACAGTTTGTTCATTAGAGGGCTCAGTGGTATTTAAGAAGTTAGATATAACTACAAGGGTAAAACGATAATTTGACCCAGCTATAATTATGAGTAATTTGTGAAGGGTCGACTTACTGTTGATTAGTAAATTCTATGGACACGGAAATATATCTATAATGTGAAGAGTGCAACTGTAAGTCTTTAGTGGAGTGGCCTACAGTTAATGAATATTAATTAATCTAATTAAAGAGTTTAATTGATTAATCTCATATCATTGGAGCTTCAAACTATAGGTCCATAAGGTCTCCTTGCTAGCTCATAAAGGATTAGTATAAGAATCAAACATTTTGGTTTAATTTGAAATGTTCAAATTAATAAGGGAATTAATTGTATGTGATACAATTAGCATAATGTATATAGATACATTATAATATAAAGTTTATTTTGAATGAGATTCAAAATTTATACTTTATGTTATAAGAGAGATAAATATTTAAATGAGATTTAAATATCAATTATATGAATAAGATTCATATAAAAACTATAGATTAAAATTAATATGAATGAGATTCATATTAAAACTATCAGTTTTGTGAGAGAGTTATTTGAATATGATTCAAATTTAAATTAAATATGAGATGTTTAATTAATTAATTTTATTTAATTAATTTTATTAAATATGATATAATTTAATTTAATTTAATTAATTAATAATATTATTATTATAGTATTAATAACTCCCCCCATTTAAGGGGAGTTATTCCCTCTCACACCGTTTTACATAAAGAGGAAGGAAGTTATAGAGAGATCAATCTGTAGAAAAGTTTTGTAATCTAACTCTCTCTTCCTCTCCAACTCTCTTCTTCCACACAAAACATTCTCCCTTGCCAAAAATAAATATAAGTGTTGGCTCATAACTTGTTGCGCATAAAGTGGATTAGATGTTATAATTTCAGTACAAAGTTTGCGTCGAGAATTACTCAAGTATGATCATTAATCGAGTAGGGAGCTAGGAACATAACTACACAAGATGGAATTCACTTCTTTCCAACTTTAGGGTAAGTAGATGAGTAGTTCCCATGAGTAGTTCCCTTAAGTAGATGAGTAGGATCATAAACAAATTGTTCATTAGAGGGACTAGTGGTACTTAAGGAGTAAGAGGTAATTACATGGATAAAATAGTAATTTAACCCAGCTGTAATTAGGAACAACTCGTGAAGGATCGACTTACATGTAATGGTTAAATCCATGGACACTGTGGGTGTTCAAAAAACCGGATGACCCAAAAAACCTGATCAACCCAACCCAACTCATACGTTTAGATTGGATTATCAACTCATTTTAGGTTGGGTTAAGTTCAAATAAATGAAGATGTTATGGGTTGGGTTAGTTCATGAGTTCACCTAAATAACCCTAACCAACCGAACCAACCCAAAACTTATTTATTAATTTTTAAATGCATATTTTCTTTTTACTTATGATAAAATTATAAATACATATATTTATTTTAATTTTATTTAATTTCATATTTTTTTGGATAATTTTTTTCCCAACAACTTCTAAAAGCAACTTTTTTTTGTACTTTTCAAAGAAAATTTTCATAATATAAATTGAAATTGAGTTGTTAATTCTAATTTAATATATGAAAATAATTAAATAAACTTTTTACATATTAACGTTTTACTTCTTTTTAGAACAAAAATTTAAATAAATGACAGAGTAACCTAAACCAACCCAATTCAAATGTTTCATGGTTGGGTTGGGTTCATTTTTTTAATAAGGGTTATTTGGGTTGAAGAAACTTACAACTTGAACAATTGAGTAGGTCTAAAATGTCCATCAACGTCCAACCCAACGCAACCCACAAACACCCCTAATGGACACAACATATTCTACACTATGTGAAGAGTGCAACTATGGGTCTTTAGTAGAGTGACCCATAGTTAATGAAAATTTCATTTTAATGCTTAACAGTGTAGAATTGTATAATGTATGTGTGTTCTTCTCTTCCATGTTAATGATTTCCAAAACAAAATTGAAAGCAACGCGATCACTCGCTTCTGCTGTGGGATTCAATCCCTGCTATACTACCAGAAATACAACGTCGGCACATTACCTTTATATTGGATGGAAAAATAGGAAATCCCAACACTAACAATTAAAAACCAAAATACTAAAATTTACCATCTTAAGAACTATAACTACCTAACTTTTCACAACTTCCGCATGTAAAAGACAATTGAGAACCCACCTAAAATCAAAGGGATAAAAATTATACCTAATACGTGGAAGAACCCATCATGCCACATAAATCACCTTACATCAATCAAATAAACAAATACTAAGTATCCATTAATACATTCCCTCCTACATGCATACCTAACCCTTGGATTTTCCCAAAATCTTTAATTCCCTCACCCACAAACCCTTCTTTTTCTCCCAACACCCAATAACACTCCACTCGTCCCATATGTCACAAAACACACATAGAGTGTTGAAGCTTTGCCGCTGTCTTCCCAACAACACACTTTCTTCATCCATTGCTACAAGTACTTACCTTGTCCCAAACCAACAACAACCTCTATCACACCATTAATCTTTGCATGCATCGCATCTCTCGTCCAATAAGGTCAGTCGTTTAACACATTGCTCTTCCCTCTTAATCCTTATGAAGTGGGAACAATCCACTACTTTGAAATAGAACACAAAATATCCTCTAAAACCTTATACTCTTCTATTAGTGATATGGTCTATCATTCATAGACTGGTCTATCGCTTCTAGACCCCTACTCATGATATAGTCTATCGCTAATAGAATCTAAATTTTGCTATATATGCAAATTCTTTTACATTGTGTTATATTTGCAAATATATTTGGCGTGACTGCTATATTTGCAACTGTCCCAAAAAAAATTTAAAAACTTTTATCTTTTGCCTCCCAGTTCTTCATCTTTTCCTTCTCAATCATTTCCCCTTCTTCCCCTTCAATCTTACCTGTGTAAATAAGAAGCTTCTTCCTCCTCATTTTAAATTGTTCAACCAAGAGCGCACTCAAACAACTGCAAGCTTTGACAGGAGAAATGCGCTCGATAACGTGGATCTATAGAGTTTTCCAGAGACGGAGAAGACCGAGTGTGTGAAAACATTCCCAATCTTAGGCACAAAATCGTGAGTCTAAACTCGCTAGGAAGTAAATGGGTCACCAAAGAAGAACAATCGACATCGATTTGTGTGGGTCGTCACCATCTGAGGCTCATTGGTTGTCATTCGTGATCTATGGTCATGGGTGAAGATGTTAAACAAGGGGGTCGCAACTATGTGAGAGAAAGTACGTAAGAAGATGACCTCCTGAAATCGAAAAACTCAAGCAAATAAATAGTATTATATATTTTTTTTAAACGATAATCTAAATAATAAAACGTCTATCAAAATAAGATAAATTAACTTTCAAATAGAAATTTCAAAAAAAAAAAAAAAACAAGATAAATGCTGCAAAATCCAAACTATACAATGATCCCGTTTGGAATATTTAAATCTAAGTTATCTAAACAAAAGAAATATAATTACACCATATTGGCAAAGTTATGTGAAATGTAGTTACATGGTATTTGAGACTTAGCAAGGTCAAATGAAAAAAAAAAAAAATCAATCTTTGCAAAATCAAGGATCTCAATAATGTCTCTAGAGCGACTAAGGAGAAACCTAACTCATTGTTGTTGGAATCCACATACACTATATATAAAGAAACTAGTGGACCAATTTTAATATGATTAACAACATATAAATAAGTATGGGATATATCGAAAAGAATAAACATCAACCACATCACATCTTTATCTTCCACAATCCTAATGATGTTCGATTTGTTTGAGCTACCACAATATGCTGTCAAATGAGAAATATTGAGAGTTCCAGAAGGAAATAACTTACTTTGAATTGAATTAATGAGTTGTTTATTGAGACTTCCAGAAGGAAAGAACTTACTTTGGATTCAATTAATGAGTTGTTTAAAGGAGGATGAATACCTAGCAATAGAATCTCAAGGACACGAAAATTGATAATTCGAATTATCATCCCATCGACCATGAAAACAAAAAATCTTATTCTTTGAAGTGTCAGTACAGTAACAACAACCCTAAAATATAGAATCAAATTTGCTAATGTTGCATATACTAATAATATGGAAATAGTAGAATAAAATGTTGAGAACTACTAATGATATTACGATAAACTAATGCACATATATGTAAAATTTAAAAATAAAAAACATTTTTTAAAACGATAATCTAAGTAACTAAAAAATCAATCAAAATAAAATAAAATAATACATATATAGGTACAATCGAAAATTTGAGGAAATAAAATTAGATCTTTTTTTGCAAAGGTAATCTATACAATTAAAAGATATATCAAAATAAGATAAACTAACTTTTTAAATCGAAAATTTAAAAAAAAAAAATGCTCAAAACCCAAACTGCCACAAAATATATGCAAAGATTATTGTTCGACGAAATTTCCGGAGAAATTTAATTCGTTGAAATTTGTGTTGATTACAGTGTTGTGAGTACAATCTCTAATATTTGATCTTTTGATTCTTTCTCTCAAAAAGTAAACTTTAATCCTTAGGTTTGTTGTTCTTCTTGGATGATCGGCCTTTAATAATCGACCTTTAGGCTAGATGATCTTCTTGGGTGTTGATCGGCCTTTAGGCTTGTTGATCTTCTTGAGTGATCGCCCTGATCTTCCTGGGTAACGATCGGCCTTTGGGTTTGATGATCTTCTTGAGTAAAGATCGGCTTTTGGGCTTGGTGATCTTCTTGGGTGATTGGCCTTTAGACTTGTTTCTTCCAAGCTTTAGTTCTTCTCATATTGAGGAAGTTGCGATCTTGAGGTTAGTCTTGAAAGAGTTTCATCTTCAGAGCTTTAGCACCCCATTGTAAATGCTCCCTTTCTCAAAATGAAAGGGTAAGTACTCTATTTATAGAAATTTCTTTGGCCCAAAATTCCATAATGGGCTTGAATTGTGTTGGAATTTGGACCCAGACGACTTTAATTACTCGAATCGATCCAATTTTGTATTTTCCACAACACATTTGGACTTTTGTTATGATGACGTGGCAATCAACGTATGCTTTTGATTTCTTTAGTGCATCATCTTGATCAAAATATGAATTTGGCCCAATATTTTGATTTGAATTTTATTTGCTTGACACATTTTATGCCAAGTAAACAAAAATTTAATTTTAGCAAAAATATTGACTTATTTATTTGCGAGTAAGTTTTAATTTGAACTAAAGTAGAATTTATGCTCCACTTTAATTCCAAATTGAATTTTGAGTAATATCCCAAATTCTAACAATTCCTTTTTTGATTCAAAATATACTCAATTCTTCATGTGGATTTGAAGTAAAATTTTAACTTCGTCTTTCTCTTTACTACAACTTGGGTTTGGTGAAATACTTGGAGTATGACCATATTTTGATTTGAAGCAACATTTACTTTGAACCCGAATTTGAATTTGGAATAGCATTTGAATTCAAATCTTCCTCAAATTGGATTTGACATAAAATTTGGAGTATGTCAAGTTTTGAATTAAGAAAATTTTGATTTTTTTTCTTTAATATGAATTCAATCCAAAATTTTAATTTTGATTTGAATTAAACTCTCTCTCACTTAGGAATATACTCAAATTTTGAGGTAAACCAAAGATTCCACTTAAATTTTGGCCTTGATTTAATTTTATTTTACTTTCCAAAATAAGTAATTTATGATCCACCAAAATTGGTATGGAATAAATTGAAGTTTTCTTAAATTTTGGCTTGGAGTAAATAAAAAGGATTAACTTTTAATTTTGCCCACCATTTTACTTGAATCAAAATCACAGCTAAAACTTGAATTTTTTAAATTGTGCTTACAAGCTCTATCAACCACCCAATATTTGAAGATTTTGGTTGAGAAAATTTTGGTCTTCTATTTGAATTTAAACTCTTAGTTGGTTGTGATTCCATATTTTCATCTACTAGAATAATTTGACACTTGCATCACCTTCAATTCTATTGCTTTTCTCTTTAGCTTTTGGAGTCTATATTCTTCAGAGTCGTTTCCTTTTCTTCATAATTTTAATTATTTTTGTTTATGTATTTTCATTTTGGGCTTTATTTCGCGACTTTTTCGTTTCTTCTCATTCTTCCTTCTTTTCAAGTGCACATTCTCCCTTTTCATTTTTTTTAGTTCTTTCCATTTTCGCCTCCCCTATTGTGTTCGCACCACAAAAAATGTCGTCCGAGTCTAATATCTCTATCATCGACTTGATTACCGTCATATGGTGATTGAGTTGTCGATTGCTATTATTTTCTCGCAGGAGAGAATGGTTGAGAGATAGAGTAAATTGAGAGAGAGAGGATGGGTGACAGGAATAATAACAAAAGAAATATGGATTTTTTTTAAATATTTTTTTATCATTTTTTCCACGATTTTCTATTGTTTTTTTTCCCTTTTTCTCTCACTTCTTTTATTTTTCCTTTTTTTATATACCCTCTTTAATTTCCTTCCTTTTTTTCTTTTTTTTTTTTTCTTTTTTTCACTTGTCTTCCTTATTTTGTTCTTTCTCCTTTACAAACAAGCCCAATTTAGACAGGGAATTGAATCCAACATTTTTAGGAACTCCCTTTTTTTATACTGTAATTTTCTTCCTTTTATTTTTAACCCACAACTTCCTACTTTTTTTCTTATAAGAGCTTAGCTACTAGGGTGTGGTGAAGTAATCTTGTAGATAAGGATAGCTTTGAAGATGAGGTGGATACTTCATCGAGCTTTGCAGATGAAGCAGACTAAGTCAATAGACCGAGCTTGAAGATGAGGCTATGACCAAGTCGACAGACCGAGCTTGAAGTTGAGGCTATGACCAAGTCAACAGGTCGAGCTTGAAGATGAGATTGTGACCAAGTCAATAGATGGAGCTTAAAGATGAGGCGGATACGCCGTTGAGCTTTAAAGATCATTTGTCGTCTCCCTACATGTAGGGATGACCTTAGGGATCTGAACTATTGAGTTAGGAATGACCCCGAGAAGATCTTACCGATTTTGGTTTGTCGTCTCCCTACAAGTAGGGATGACCCTAGGGCTCTAAACTATTGAGTTAGGGATGACTCAGGGAAGATCTTAACGATTTTGGTTCCCCATCTCCCTACAGGTAGGGATGACCCTAGGGCTCTAAACTATTGAGTTAGGGATGACCCCGAGAAGATCTTAGCGATTTTGGTTCCCCGTCTCCCTATAGGTAGGGATGACCCTAGGGCTCTGAACTATTAAGTTAGGGATGACCCTAGGAAGATCTTAGCAATTTTGGTTTGCTGTCTCCTTACGGGTAGGATGACCCTAAGGCTTTGAACTATTAAGTTAGGGATGACCCTAAGACTCTGAACTATTGAGTTAGGGATGACTCCAGGAAGATCATAGCGACTGTGGTTCGCCGTCTCCCTACAAGTAGGGATGACTCCGGGGCTCTAAACTATTGAGCTAGGGATGACCCTAGAAATATTCTAGCGATTTTGGTTTGTCGTCTCACTATAGGTAGGAATGACCCTAAGGCTCTAAACTATTGAGTTCAAGATGATACCGGGAAGGAAAGGGCTACGACTTAAACTTTGGAGATGCGCCACACTTGAACTTTGGAGATAAAGACCAGACTTAATCTCGCATATGAAGTAGAGCCAACGAATCAAATCAGACTTGATCTTTCAAAGCTAAGGGAACCATACTTGAATTTGATGAAGCATCGACGAGACCCCTAAACTTGAATTTGATGATGCATCGGCAAATCCTTTGCACTTGAATTTGGTGAAGCATCGGTGAATCGTCCGAACTTGAATTTGGTGAAGCATCGGCGAATCCTTCGAACTTGAATTTGGTGAAGCATCGATGAATCTTCTAAAAGAATTTGATGGAGCATCAACGAGTCCTTTAAGCTTGAATTTGATGAAGCATCGATGAATCCTCTAAACTTGAATTTGATGAAACATCAGTGAATCCTTTGAATTTGAGTTTGGTGAAGCATCAGTAAATCCTTCGAACTTGAATTTGGTGAAGCATCGGCAAATCATCCGCAAATCCTCTAAACTTGAATTTGGTGAAGCACCGGCGAATCCTCTGAACTTGAATTTAGTGAAGCATCGACAAATCTTCTAAACTTAAATTTGATGAAGCATTGGTGATTCCTCTAAGCTTGAATTTGATGAAGCATCGACGAATCCTCCGAGCTTGAACTTGATGAAGCATCGGTAAATCTTCTAAACTTAAGTTTAATGAAGCATCAATGATTCCTCTAAACTTGAATTTGATGAAGCATCGGCGAATCCTCTGAACTTATATTTAGTGAAGCATCAATGAAGTCTCTGAACTTGATTTTGAAGAAGAGTTGTTGCAAGCATTTAATAGCCTTTATACTAGCAGATGAAGTGTCAAACTTTAGGTGAATGATGCCTCGAGCTTGAAGCAAGCAACATCCAACTCTTGAAACTTATTTATTTAAGAGGGGAAAGAAAAGATTGAATTTTTGTTTTTTTTTTTTAGTGAAGGCCCTTTTTCGTACGAATCCAACTTGTATAGTATCGTGCGAAGTAGTGTGTGTCTTCAATTTACTGTATCACCTCTTTAATAGGGAGGAACATCTTGAATTTGTTGCACTACCCCCAATTTGTTGTGTTGCCCCCAATAGAGATGAACGTCTTCAATTTGGAGTTTCATTATTCACTGAGATGATCAATTTTGTAGAGTCCCACGTAGATGGTTGTGACACCCCAACTTTTCTGATAATATTTAATAGACTGAACTTAAATTTCTTTAAGTTGCCTATGTAGCCTTGAGGTAAGGGATCAGATCATAACGTAGTTCAAAGTTTTTTTTTTTTTTTTTTTTTTTTTACCATTCAGCTTTTAAGCTCATGTGGGCCAGGAGTATCATGTAGTTTAGGCTCTTGTGATAAAGAGCTATTACATTTATATTTCAGAAGCTTTTATTTCATCCTGACTTTGGTCCTCTCTTTATTTGTAGGATTTGTCCATATGATGAATTTTGGCTTTACTGTCAAGGAACCTTCTATATTTCTGACAACAGATAGCTTCCTCTTCATGCGTGAAAGGACAAGACTATGAATTTTCTCGTCATTATTTGCTTCACAAAATGATTTTGCTTTCAAGGATTCCATCTTCTTTTTTTTTTTTTTATGTTGATTGCTTATCAGTTTGGAGCAATCAAAATCAAATGTTGAAGGTCGATCTTTCTTTATTGTGGAGATACTTAGTCTTTGAAGGCTGAAGTTCGATTGGAAGTAGATGCTAAACATTGGTTTTTTTCTTCTGTCGTGGCCATACCCAATCTTTGGAAAACTGAAGATCGAGTAGTTGAAGCCTTGATACGATTGAAGACAAAAATTCTTTGCTTGATTTCTTTTGAATCGTCAATTTCTTTGGTGTTAATATAATATGAACTTGTAGAGTTTTCATTCTCCTTCTTCATGAGAAGAAAGCTTTTAGAGAAGAGCTCCTTTGATGTTATCAGTTGACAAGGTTGAGAAAATTTTGCATTCTTCCTCCTTTCATGTTTTGGCTTCAATGAGCAATATTTCTTTGAATGAGATGTAGTTCTTGTTCTTCCTGATGAGTTTTAGAAGTCAAATCATTATCTTCGGGAGTGATATATTTAATCACATTTTTGTATTTATTTCTAGCCCCTCATGCTAAAACTGAACAAATACAGGTTCCAAGGTTCCAAATTGGAGTAAACACATTTTTTTATGATGGACTTGGCAAGAACATATTTGACTGCATCTACCTGTTATTACTGCAATGTGATTTGATTGAGCTGCTTCATCCAAATCTAGCTCAATTTTTCCTTGTTGAGCTAATTTTAGAATTAGCTCTTTTAAAAGAAAGCATTTTTCCACTGGATGACCGATGACTCGATGATACCTACAATAGTTTGGATCACCGAATTTTTGCATCTCTTTCGGTCGTTTAGAGTAAGGAAGTTGAATCATTCGTGCTTTTAGTAATTATTCTAACATATCAGCAATGTTAGAATCAAGAAAATGGTAGACTTTTTCTTGCATTTATTTTAGAATCAGTCGACACCTTTCATATTCTTGTTGCTTTTTAGTCCTTTTATCATTTTCTTTGAAGCATGACTTAAGAAGGGTTGAATTGGCAACAATTGACTCTTATAAAGTCACATCGACATGCTTTTCTTTATTCTTTACGTTGGGGACCAAAATGTTTTTGTCTCCTCGATTAGCAATACTTAGCTCTATATCATGAGCGCAAGTTGCTAGTTCTTCAAAAGTGCGAGGCTTTATACCTTGGAGAATGTAAAGAAGTCCCTGATGCACACTCTGAAATACACATCTCAACGATCGAAAGTTCAGTGAGACGATCCTTGTAATCTAGACTTGCAGCCTTCCAGCGATTTATGTAGTCGATGACGAGTTCGGCTTTTGGTTGCTTAATGTTGGTGAGCTCGAACATACTGACTATTCATCTTGTGTTGTAGAAGCAATTTAGAAACTCTCTTTCGAGTTGGTCCAAGCTGTTAATTGACTCAGACTCCAAGTCGGTGTACCAAAAGCATTTCCTTTCAACGTTTGAACGAATTGTTTAACTAATAAGTCTCCTCACGTACCAGCGTTTTCACATGTTTCAATGAAATGAGCAACATGTTGCTTTGGATTACCCTTCCCATCGAATTGTTGAATCTTGGGTGGCTGATATCCAGTTGGCATTTTTAAATTATCAATTCTCTTTGTATATGGTTTAGAATACAAGAGAGAATTTTGAGAGTGACCACCATACTGAGCTCTGATGGAGTTTGTGATCATATCCTGCAATTGTTGGACAGACAACAAAGCAATTGAAGTTGAATCTTGTCGTTGACTTTCTTGTAAGATTATCTTCCCTTTGTCATTATTCTTAACAGTAGGTATCTTGCTTGACTCTGCAGCACTATGACTTTCAATGTGATTTCATAGTCTCTCTGTTCGATGACCTTCATCAGCATGCTCACTTTCTTTTCAAGTTCAAGTATCCTCTCTTCATTTGTTCCCACGTCACCCATCATGATTGACATTATATTTGGGTGTGATGTCTCCTCACCTGATCGTTCAGAAGGGGAGGTGTGCTTGTCAAATGCAGGATTTTCTCTAATGAAGACCCCAGCTTTTGGGTCCCTCGAGATTCACTTCCCTACATTCCTTGCGATCTCAATGGTCGGTTGTTTGTCAGATTGTGGCATTTCCTTAGAGCGATGCGAGTAATCGGTCTCCTGAAAACGTCATTTGAAGTTTTTGAAGCATTATTTTTGGATGTCATTACTTCTTCAGATATATCTTGTGTGAGAGAAAGAGATGAAAGGTAGAGAGGTCCCACTGGGTGTGCCAATCTGTTCGACGAGATTTTTGGAGAAATTTAATTCGTTGAATTTGAACTTTACATTTGTATTGATTTCAGTTTTGTGAGTACAATCTCTAATATTTGATCCTTTGATTCTTTCTCTCAAAAAGTAAACTTTAATCATTAGGTTTGTTGTTCTTTTTGGATGATCAGCCTTTGGCTTGAGGTCTTTGGGCTTGAGGTCTTCTTGGTGATGATCGACCTTTGGGCTTGATGATCTTCTTGGGTGTTGATCGACCTTGCTGATCTTCTTGGGTGATCGGCCTTGGGGCTTGATGATCTTCTTGGCTAATGATTAACCTTTGGGTTTGATGATCTTCTTGGATAATGATCGGCTTTTGGGCTTGTTGATCTTATTAGGTGATCGGCCTTTAGGCTTGTTGATCGACCTTTGGAGTTTCTGACTTCAACAACTTCAGAGAAAGTCTTTTGATCTTCTAGAAGTCTTTTGAGCTTTAGTCTTGAAATCTTCAAGAGAGTTACACTCTTTAGAACAAGTCTTATAATCTCCAAAGCTTCAAGAGGTTTTCTATTCTTTAGAGCTTCAATCTCCAAAGCTTGTATTCTTCAGATCTTTAGAACTTGAGGGAGTTGTGTTCTTCAGATCTTTGGAAAGCAAAATGATTCAAAAACAAGTTGAAAGCAACATATCCACTATCTACCAAATGAAATTGTATGGTGACAATTGTCTAATCATTATTTAAGAGCAAATGAGTAAATTGCTTTCTTCAATACATACTTGCTCTTAAAAAGTAACCTTCTTTGATAGAAATATTGGATTGACATGACTTAAAATCTTGGGAATCAATGATACCTGTAATGTGTTCAGAAGGTTGGGAAGAAGGATTTGTTTCTGCTTATTATTATTCAAATATAATGTATTTGCGGAATCTACAGACACAGTAGAGTTCTAGTCAACCATCACACAGAAACCATTTTTGGGGAAAAAAAAAAAAAGCAGGAGAGATTTTTTGTTTAAATAGGAAAATATTTAGGGTCTAGGGTTTCGTTTTATTGATTCTTATTGAGTATGTTCAGATTGTTTATTAAATCAGTTCAGCTACAACTCTGATAACTCAATCTTTAGCAATTACACTATATGTATAAATATCAATGACTCAGTCTTCAGCAAGTACACTGTATGTACTACAAACCCATTAAGAGCAAACTGGGAATATGAAAAAGCCAGATCATGTGCATCCCAACCGAATTCTCTATAAAATTCGGTATCCAAACAAAACCTAGGAAATTGCTATATACCTCAATTTCTCAAAATATCACTCAGTTTGGATTGGGTCCATTGTATAAGTATACGATGGGCCGACCCAAACACGAACGACCTGAGCCCATTTTCACTGAGGGGATAGAAAAGGAATTATGAAGAAAGAAAAGGGGTAATTACGTAATTACGTATTTTCATTTAACCTTTTTACTTCCATTTACTTGGCCAATTTCACCCACCAAAGACCCTCCCCGCCGCAAAATTTTACCACTTCTCAGCCACCGCGAAATGTCCTTCACCGGCGACCACCGGATACCGAGCTCCGACAACTTCCCACAGCACGTTGCTCCATTTCCCGATCCGACGGACCTTCTCTACGCTGCTCCGTCCGCTGTATTTCCCCCTGCCGACATCATCACCCACCTCTCGAACCCTCCACCGCCGCCACAGAAGCTTCGTCCCATCCGCTGCAACGGTAGGTCCCCGGCGGGCTCTCAGGCCGAAAATATCTTCGATGGAGCCCTAAGGAGTTTCCAATGCGTTTCGTCGTCGCCTGAGGGTGGATTTTCTGGCGATCAGCTCTGTGTGGCTAATATTGACCCTTGTCAGTACTTCGACTCCTCGGCGAAAGATGATAAGCCCGAAGTCAAGGATAATGGCGGCTTCGGCGATATCATTGGAAATGGTTACTTCTCGGAGGAAGAAACGAAGAACGGCGGATCCGGTGCTGCTATCGCTGCGGAGAATTTGAGCCGGAGGCGCGAAGGACCTCAATTGGATGACGATTCATGGTGAGTCGTAACTCTGAACTGAACATCGCCTCATGAATTGGGG
The DNA here is from genome assembly GCA_031780015.1 of Citrullus colocynthis. NCBI lineage: Eukaryota > Viridiplantae > Streptophyta > Magnoliopsida > Cucurbitales > Cucurbitaceae > Citrullus > Citrullus colocynthis. The sequence goes on along the minus strand of QLSR01000100.1, from coordinate 322,924 downwards.
GTTTTTGTTTTTCAATTGATCTATTGAAGTTTATTTACTTTAATTATTCATTTATTAAATATATTTTTAGAGTTGTTGGGTGCCTGGAATTTGTTTAGGAAGTGCCGAAATGCCAATTATTTTTTGATGGTAAACTCCGAATCCTTATGGAGAAGTGAGAAGATTAAAGAAAAGCTTCCCTGGAAAGTGATCCTTATAATATGTGAAAAAGAAATTGTTCTTTCAGTTTGGTGACTTCCTTGGCCTCTCTTCATTCAAAGCGTGTATGATTTCTTTTAATTCTAAGAAAAGAAAAACAGAAAAAAAATAAATATTATTAGTTATTTCACCAGATTTTTCAAGTATTACTTTCATCGCTTAGGCCTCTCTCTCTCTCTCTCTCTCTCTCTCTCTCTCTCTCTCTCTCTCTCCTTTAAATAGAATAGAAAAGTTAAAGATGAATCGTGTATAGCTTTCAACATTTAAGGTTCGAAGTGAAGTATTGGAAATTCTTATAGGAGAAACATTTTTTTTTTCTTTTATCATTATTAAGTGAAATGAAAAGAAAAAGATACAAACAGGAGATTCCCAAAAGAGTCCCCAATAGCATTAATAAGAACAATAAGTAATTTTACAAAACCCCTTTTAGAGAGTGCACAAACTTGAAGCAAGAAAATGACAAGGTCAACAGAGTCATAAAAGATTCTTCTTTTTCTCTCCTTTTTTAAAGTTCCCATCACTAGCAATCATCATATTGTCCCAGAAAATTCTAGCTCTCCTTTTGAAGGAAAAAGATCGTTCGAAATGGATTTGTACAAAAGAGTTCAGGACTACTTAATGCTTGTTTGAGAATTACGGTAATTACATTACATGTCTCTTTATATAGATAATGGGAGCAATCAGAAGACACGTACCTAAGAGGAGAATTGGAAAGAAGAGGTGAGGAGAGGAAGAAACATTATACATTGACCTCCTTTGTATGGTATTGGATATAAAATCTAGAGGTGCAAGAATCTGTTTTTCATTTCAAAACTGATAGGTTTTTGGTTCTTGAAAGTTGAAATCTTGTGAATTCTTTTTGGTCCTGGTCAAATGAAGCATTTTCTGATACAAGTAGTATGGTTATTTATGGTTTTTCCTTTTGTTGTGGTCACTGGCTGATGCTGTGACGATGGGTTTAGGATAGAGTGAATTGAACAAAAAGTTCTTGCTCTGATATGAGGGTTTCTTGTCATTGTAATTTGAGACTCGTGACTGTTGCTTTTGTATTACTTTTTTCTTTCCTGAAAAGGAAACCAAAATTTTCATTGATAATGAAGAAGTTACAAAATTCATAAGAACCAATTCTTCATTTTAGAAGAGACCCCCCCCCCCCCCCCAATTCTTCAGCAAATTCCTTCTCATGGCTGCTTCCTCTATTACTGAAAGCAAGCTTAACGCAAGTTCTATGGAATTCCTTACCTTTAAGGTTTTAGTATTTAATACATGCACAGCAGCTTATGTTATCATGATTGAAGTTTTATCAGACCAAATAAGTAGAAAGCATGGCATGGATGCATGCATAGATACAGAGGCTATATATAGTGCAACGATCAATGACAAATTACTTGATTACTTGTTTCCAGCTCAACGTCAGATGGCGTTGATGGTGTTTTTAGCACCAAAAAACATTTAAGCCATAAGAGAAAAAGAACAAGAAGGTCACTCAAGCATTTTGTGGAAAATTTGGTAATGAAGGTAATGGATAAACAGGAGGAGATGCATAGGCAGTTGATCGATATGATAGAAAAGAAGGAGAAAGAGAGAACAGTCAGAGAAGAAGCTTGGAAGCAGAGGGAGATTGAAAGAATGAGAAGGGATGAGGAGTTAAGAGCCCAAGAAATGTCTCGCAGTTTAGCAATTATTTCCTTGATCCAAAATTTGCTGGGCCATGAAATTCAAATCTCCCGACCAGTTGAAAACCAATGTACAGAAGAAGATGGAGGTGAAAGCAGCATTCAGAAGGAGCTAAAAAGTGATCCTAGTGGTAGGAGATGGCCTCAGGCTGAAGTACAATCTTTAATATCACTTCGAACGTCACTGGAACATAAATTTCGTGCTACAGGCTCGAAAGGATCAATATGGGAGGAGATATCGGTTGAGATGCAGAAGATGGGTTACAAGCGTTCGGCAAAGAAGTGCAAAGAAAAATGGGAAAACATGAACAAATATTTCAAAAGGACAATTGTAACTGGTAAGGCTAGTATTGCAAATGGTAAGACATGTCCATATTTTCAAGAATTAGATATTCTTTATAGAAATGGAGTGGTAAATACTGGAGCTGTCTTTGATAGTACAAATACTGAGAATAATTCCAAGGCTGAAAGAAGTATAGACCCTTTTCATGAAGAAGCCTTTGTAGAAGGTGAAAGAGAGCATATAAAACAGGAGGCCTTGGACATGGTACAATTTTAAAGAGACTTATGTACGCTTGGTTGATTTTTGCAGCCCAGATTTCTGATAATGCAGTTTCTTCATGTCTACTCTTGATCAATTCATGGCTGATTTCCTGATTGGCTCGATTTTCAGAATTTAACCTCGTATATGTTTCAGACATTTGTGCCCCTATAGTGACCAAAAGAAATGCCAAGTTTTCGGTTCAACATCAGCAGGAAATGATGGCAGTGGATTGAAGAACACGCTTGAATCAAGTTTCTGACCTGATGATGCTTGAAGTTCTTGTAAGTATATGGATAATAGTTGAAGACATATCAACTTTCTTATGGATTTGTTTAGATTTACTGCTTAATTTCTCTGGTTATTGAATTAGTTAGTTTGTGACGAGAAATACGTTGATATTCTCCTCTACTTTCTTTAATTGAGGTTATTTCTTGACATCAAATGATTTGGTGATAACGTTTCTACTGGTAGCTTTAATTTGAAATGTCATTTACAAAATGTGTCTGTATATATATTAGAATAAGTCAATACAGTATTTGCTGATGATGATTAGTTCTTATTGAACCGCAATTTACAAAATATTCGTTTGGTGATCTGTTTGGTAGTAACACAAGATTCTCGTGGGATTAGCAATTTGATTACCCCTCTCGAGATGAGAATCTCGTTATCTGGTTTCATTTGAGAATGTCCATATGAAAGACATGTAACTGATTTTAGACGTTATTTTGAATCATGGATTTTTAAGATTCTCATGTCTGAGGGTATTCTATAATGAAACTTTTGCCCTTCATTTATTTATTTATTTATCAAGTTTCTTTGTTTCACATTTTTTATTTAAAAATAAATTAATGTATATATGCACTAAAATATTAAAAATAAACTAAAAAAAATCTAATTGTAAATAACAACTTAAAAAATAAAGAATCAATACAGATTACCATTTAAAAGTTGAAAAGATCAAAACTAGCAACCTTAAATTAAAAATTTCTGAAAATAAAAGAAGATAAACGACATAAAGATAGGGAGTGTGTATCGTGCAATAAAAGGGGTAAAAGGGAAAACATTTAGTAGACAACCGTAACACTGAATCTTGAATTGGTCATTTTCCATTAGTTTTTGTTTTTGTTTATATTTCAAATCCAAGCTATATATTTGGTTATTCCTTCCAATTTTCCTATTCTTCAATATAACACATTAAGTTAATACAAATTAAAATTGATATAGAAATATAACATTAAATTAATGATCAAAATGCATGTGATATAAATTTAATTGTATTATTTATAAGGGCATCATCGGTGTTGGATGAGAAATTTTTTATTAAACACAATTCGTTACGTCATTTTTCAAATTAACGAAGAATACAAATTATCAAATTTGAGATTAATTAAAAGTCGACATATAACCCAAGTTGAAGTTGAAGAAAAGAGCTAGCAAATTGCAATGATGTCGCTTGTCTTTGCCATGATCGTTGGATTGAATTAATTAATTTTGATAAAGGGAACTACCTCAATTATGTTTGAGAATTATCCAAATTCAAGGTGAACCTCTAGAACGATAAAAAGCATAACCGCTAATAATTAATCGATAAACAAGAAAAAAGGAGAACTGTTAAGATTAAGCTGGAAGAGATTGATCAAAGTTCAAAAAGAAATGAGAACTTGTTTCTACTTTCAAGATTCAGATTGTTCATAATCTAATTGATCAAATTAGATTGAAAGTCCTAAACATGCATTCTAAACACAAGAATACAAAGAAAGCATAAAGCTTGATAGAGAGATTTAACTCTATGAGAACATTTCATTCAAATTTAGGGCATGTTTAGTAGATAATTCAAAAACAAAATTTGAAAACGAGGGATTTAATAACAACAGTTGCCTACTAATATTTAGTTGACATTATTAATTTTTTTTTATAAATATGATTTATGTTCAAAGAAAATTTATATAATAATTATTTTGTAATATTATATATTTTATAATACATTACATAATACATAGCATATTTTTTAAAAGATAAATTATGTTCATAGCATGGTATATTGTGTTTCTAAGTGTTTTTATGTTTATTTAATGTAATTCTACATTTTGAAAATTCAAAATTCAATATTTAGATACAATGAAGACATAAAAATGTTATTTTAGAAATTGACCTATTTGGATTACAGAATCCAAAAATAGTTTTAAAAAACAGAATTCATGTTGTCTGTCAAATTCATATTTGCTGAACTTAGTGAATCTGAAAACATAAAACATAAACTAAATTATCTACCAATAGACCCTTTAACTTCTACCTAACTATCTTAAAGAACGAAAGTACAACACTATTTATATTGATTGAAATGTCACTATGAAAGGACAATAACCTTTCACCTATGTAGTTTAGGTTCAACCAAAACTCTTTAACTCCATACATAAACCTTCATAAATGTAAATACATGAAATTAAATTGGACATAATGCATTAAGGATGTGGATAAATCTAGATTTTCAGATTCATTGTGCCTCTTGGATGGCCAAGTGTTTCTTAGAGCTTGAAAGGTTGCAACTCTCAACCATGAGTAAGAACCATCAGCTCCAGTTCCTATCATTGGCACTTATTTTCTTTTCATCTTGGTATCAAAATTTAGACTTTAGATTAGATATATGTGATTTTTTTATTCATCTTTGATGGACAGAATTTGTCGCCCAATTCTGTGCCAAATAAATCTTTCTAATTTACCTACAATAGTAGTAACAAGTCGGGTCGAACACAGGGAGTCCTCGAATTTCAAAATTAAAAAGTTTTCAATTCAAGGTAACCGAAAGGGGGGTTTGAAAAAGGTTGATTGCAAGAAAGAGAATTTCATGAAATTAAAATGCGGAAAGTAAAAAGAGTAAAAATTCAATGGAAAAATCTCTAGCTTGGGTTACGCGGGATTCCCTCTGTTCAACGTTCTTATCACTGGCTCGTCATTACTAAATTCATTGAAGCTAACACCTAATCATTCAATTGGAAACGCCAGAATTGAATTGCCATAATCGATAAGTTAGATTTAAGCAAATCGATGAAAGGCATGCAAAATTTGACTAAACCTAACCGCATTAAGTTCAAGGAAAAATTAGACGAGACATGCAATTGGAAAGACCTATATTGACTATTCTACTGGGTTGATTAAAACAATGCGCATCATCATCTTGATTTGCAAACTAACCTTACCTATTGCTTCCTATGATTGACATACAACAAATTGTCATGAATTTTAATACAACCAAAAGCAATAATTAAAATAAACATCAGCGTTACAAATTGATCATAAATCTTGAAAATTCGAAATTAAATCATGCATACATTGAATTCAGTTCAAAACTTCAATTACAAAGGAAAATCTCTAATACCCAAGCTAGAAAACATTACCTTAGCCTCGATACATGCTTGTTCACCCCATAATTGGTCAAAGAAACTCTTCTCTAGATGAAAAGAAGCAAAATGCAGTGAAAAAACTCTAAAAACAGACTTGAGAGTCGGGCTGCTCTCTCCTCCCGAATGGTTGGCAGCTAGGGTAATTTAAGCCAAAATTAAAATGGCGCCGCGGTGCTAATGGTAATTTGTCCAAGAAAGGATGTTCGGAGCGTCACGACGCCTACTTCACTTTGCGAGCTGGGGCTCTTGGAAAAAAGCGTCGTGGTTGCGCCACAGCGCCAGGGCTTCAAGGACAATTTTGTCCTTTTGGAGTTCTATCCCTCGGTTGATACCGTGGAACTTCGTTTTTGCCCGTTTTTTGTGCTAACATCCCGTTCTGCCTGTTAAGTGCTCGAAACCTACAAAATAACATAATAGACACGTTAAACAGCACAACGATCCCGAGTTAAGCTGAGGAAGATAACACATTTTAGGTGCTATCAAACACCCCCAACCTAATTCTTGATCGTCCTCGAGCAAGGTAGAATAATGCACTCAATGAAACAAAATTATGCTCACTCAATCGTGCAAGGTTCGTTACTCAAGTCTCAACAGTCCACTAAGATTCAACTTGCATTCACAATGATATCGGTTTATAATCAATCAATGAAGCACAGATTAAAACTAATTCTAGATCAGCTCATGCAAGGGTGAGTTCAAAGCGCTTCTAATTAAGTTCCTAGCACCTCGGAATGGCATTAAATCGCTCTCAATTTGTTTTCTCCCAATGGTGGCTCATGTACAAATCATCAAGTGTCCAAACAAATCAAAGCGACAATATTTCAACTGAGGTGCCTGAATTCAAACTCTAGGGCTCTAAACTTGCATTTATTTTACCTAGGGGCATTAGCTTTCACACATTTACCGCAGGGAACTGTACTCACTCTTTTTTCGCCAGTGTTCTAACTAATCACGGTAAAGGCAGCTCTTTCTACCCCTAATCATGTATATTATTACAAGTTTTCTTTTTCTTTTTCTTTTCTTTCTTTTTCATGCTTTTTTTTTCTTTCTTCTTTTTTTTTTTCTTTCATGATATTTCTTTAAAGCACAACATTCTTTTTTAGTAGGCATATAAATATATTTTTTTCTTGCTTAGTATTACATTACAACCCATCATAAAAGACACTATCCAATCAGTGGGGCCTATCGAGGTAACAACAAAAATACAAGCTAAGTAATACGATTCTAAGCATGCAGGACTTAATATAGGCAGACAAAGAACTTAAGCGTGCATGAGAAATTAGAAATTTTTTTAAAAAGCGCTAAAAATCATGATAAATCAATTCAAACATTGCATCATGCAAGAGAATCAAAAAGAGTGCGTCATCAACCAACCATCATAACGAACCAAGCACAGATGAGCAAGCAAGCATGGAAGCACACAATGTTCAGTCCAAGCTCAGATGCTCAAGGACTCCAGCCAGAACACAGACACCCCCCGCTCCCAACTTAAAATCTAACATTGTCCCTAATGTGAGAAAAGAAAAGAAAAACAAGGGACAAATGAAAAGGGAAATAGAAAACTTCCCTAAAATTTGGCACGAAGGATGGCGGTGACGTCTGGCTCGTAAAAGTAATCTCCTTTCTAACTCCCTTCAAGCAAGAAAAACCTCCAGGTAGCGCAATTTTTTAAGGTCGTTATGCTTGACCGTACTCAGTTTCATTATCCGTATCCACTTAGGAAAGTCAAGTCCCTATCCAACACCCCCAACTTAGGGTGTTGACCACAATCTTGAAAAATCACTGAGCTAAAACACACAAGATTAATGGTGGAGGAATCATCAGAAATAAAGAATTTTTCAATTTTTTCTCTGTGTCTTAGGGAAAGGGACTCTTCATCCACATCGATCACCGCCTTCGCGGTTTTTAAAAATGGTCTCCCTAAGAGTACAGACAAGGGAGAAGCAGAAGAAGTAGAATTAATGTCCATATTGATCACATAAAAATCAGCAAGAAAGCATAGGCCATTGACTCTAACTAGCATGTTTTTAACTATACCAATTGGCCTAACAAGAGAATGATCAGCTAATTGCATTACAATATCAGCCGGGTGTAGGATAGGAGATTGAAAATCAGCATAAACAGGAGCAAGCATGATATTAATTGCCGACCCTAAGTCTAACACAACATGCTCAAATTTTCTATTTCCTATCTGACAAGGAATAGAAAACGTACCTGGGTCCTCCTGTTTAACAGGCAAATCACCTGGAAGAATTACCTTTTGGCGGATCACATCTGCTTGTTTATTTTCTTCCTTCTTTCCTCTTGGTGGACTTCAGTCCATACCTTTTTGCTCTCAACAGGGGACTTCTGAATTTCGAGAGACAAAGAAACGTCACCTCTTCTTTGCGTGATCCTCCCTGATCAACAGTCAACCTGCTAAGGAAGGAAGCATGGGGAACATAAGTGGAAAAATTGGGAGGTGGGTCAAATCTTATCCCACGTTTCCTTGGTGAGCTAGCTATCTCCACTGGTTCGCTCGCAGGCTCTTCAGGCAAGGGGTCCATCCCACAACTCACGGAGGTTGCACTCACATTCTGCACATTCGGTATGGGCTGGGAAAGAAGCTTCCCCTGTTGGATGTCCAGCCTGTTCACAGCATCAGCTAGCTGGGAGAGCTGGTTGGCTATGCTCTGAATATGGGAGGTTGTGGACTAGATAAACTGCTCTTGGGTGCACTGGATCTAAGCGTTGGAATAGGCCAGCTACTTCACCATATCCTCCAAGGGCATCCCTAAATTTCTGTGGCCCTGGTTCACCGGACCGCCCCAGCAGTTGTAATTGTACATCCGCCCACCTTGTTGATTGCCAGCATAACTAACCTCAGCTGGCTCCTGGTGCTGCTGCTTGGCAGCAAAGACCTGCTTCACCAAAGAAGAAAGTTCAACTCTAATTTCACTTCCCTCTTGTGAGGATGTGGTACTGTTGGGAGCTCGCGTCCCAAACTGCTATGCATTCTCCCCCATGGTGGAAATGAGTGCCCTAGCCTCCGTAGGAGTCTTGTTAACTAAGGTGCCACCATTAGCTGCGTCAATGGTACTTCGATCATAGGGACAAGCCTTTCATAGAAGTACTGGATCAACAACGCATCAGAATCTAGTGGTTTGGGAAATTGACGCATAAGCATTTGAACCGCTCCTAGTATTTAAACAGTGTTTCTCCCGCCATCTGGGTAATCCCGTAAATCTCCTTCCTTATGCGTGCAGCACGTGATGCGGGAAAGAACTTCCCCAGGAATTGACTCTGCATCTCCTTCCAAGTGGTTAAAGCCAATCCCTGGCATCATCTTTCAGGGAGAAAGGGAAGACTCTGAGGTTGATTTGCTCCTCAGTCACACCATGGGGCCTCATCCCTTCGCACACGATGGTGAACTCCTTGAGATGCTTGTGAGGGTCCTCGCCTGCATGTCCAAAAAATGAATGGAGTAAGTGAATTAAGCCCGATTTAAGTTCAAAATAACCTATCATGGCCAAATAGGTAATGCAAAGAGGTTGTTGATCAACATTTGAGGCTGAGAGGTCCCGCTGAAGCTTCTTCTTCTTCTAAAACTTCTTCGAATGTGCCTCCTACACGAGTATGTTCCTCTGAAGCTCTTCGTTCTCTAGCTTCCCTCCTCCGCCGCCGCTCCTCTCTATCGATGTCTGCAAAATACAATAAATTGTTTCAACCCTAGGAGGATCTGGTCATACAAAGGAGGAAAAACTAAAAAGCGATAAGGAATTGTAAACCTCACAAAAGTGAAATTTCTTGGCTCCCTGGCAACGGCGCCAATTCGATGGATGGAATTTGTCGCCAAATTCTGTGCCAAATAAAATTTTCTAACTTACCTATAGTAGTAGTGGCAAGCCGGGTCGAACATAGGGAGCCCTCAAATTTCAAAGTTGAAAAGTTCTCAATTCAAGGTAACCAAAAGGGGGGTTTGAAAAAGGTTGATTGCAAGAAAGAGTAAACTTCATGAAATTAAAATGCAAAAAATAAAAAGAGTAAAAATTCAGTGGAAGAAGCTTTAGCTTGGGTTACACGAGATTTCCTTTGTTCGATGTTCTTATCATTGGCTCGTCATCACAAAATTCATTGAAGCTAGCACCTAATCAATTCAACTGGAAATGCCAGAATTGAATTGTCATAGTCGACAAGTTATATTTAAGCAAATCGATGAAAAGTATGTAAAATTTGACGAAACCTAACCACAATAAGTTCAAGGAAAAATTAGACGGGACATGCAACTGGAAAGTGTGCATCTTTCGATGAAACTGAGCTCTTTTCCGACCGATGGGATAGGCGGAAGCTAAACCTGAGGGGACCGAGGGCTCCTCTTTCTGCTTTCAGAGTGTCTGAGGAGCTTGGATCGGACTCGAGGGATAATCAACTCCGCAAATATCGATCGAAACTTGAACCCTTGTATAGGTATGCAATTTGAGAAAGCGAAATGGGGTTCTACCGGGAAACCATGGATTTTTGAGTTTTCGCCATTGGTTACTGGTCGAGCCACTCTTTGTAGAGCAACAGTACGATCTTGGACTGGCCCCCTTCGCATGATACGCCGAATGCCAAATCCTTAACAGGAATAGATAGGGCCCCACAAGTTTCGAATTCGCCGCTGGGGAATTCACACGAAAGGGAACGAGGAATTCTCAACGAAAAAAGTGCCTATATTGAATATCCTACTGATTTACTTCTAGATTGATTAGAACAATGTGCATCACCATCTTGATTTGCAAGCTAACCTAACCTATTGCTTCCTATGATTGACATACAACAAATTGTCACGAATTGTAATACAACCAAAAGCAATAATCAAAATAAACACCAGCATTACAAATTGATCATAAATCTTGAAAACTCAAAATTAAATCATGCATACATTGAATTTATTTCAAAACCTCAAAAGAAACATCAATTACAATAGAAAATCTCTAATACCCAAGCTAGAAAACGTTACCTTAGCCTCATACATGCTTGTTCACCCCATAATTGTTTAAAGAAACTCTTCTCTAGATGAAAAGAAGCAAAATGCAGTGAAAAAACTCTAGAAACAAACTTGGGAGTCGGGCTGCTCTCTCCTCCCGAATGTCTGGCGGTTAGGGTAATTTAAGCCAAAATTAAAATGGTGCCGCCACGCTGACGGTAATTTGTCCGCGGAAGAATGTTCGGAATGCCGTGACGTCTACTTCACTTCATCAGCGGGGGCTCTCGGGAAAAAGCGTCACGGCTGCGCCTAGGCAGCGCTGGGGCTTCAAGGGCAATTTTGTCCTTTTGGAATTCTATCTCCCGGTTGATGCCGTGGAATTCAATTAAAGTTTTCATTTCATGTTTTTATCATCTTCAAGGTTTTAGATTTGGGACTCTTCTACAACATTCCTTTCTTCAAGGTTTTGAAATTCATCTTCTTTCAGTGTCAACTATTTGTATTTCAAATATATATAAAAAAAAAGAAAAAAGAAAGGAAGAAAGAAAAAAAAAAAAAAGGCTAACAGCATATTCTTAATAAGTTGTCCTTTCTTTCTCAAAAGCTTGTCAAAGCTTATATTATTCCTTTCATCTTATCAATGAGGTTCAAATGTGTTTTCTAGCTTGTGGATGTTTCTTGCAAGCAATGCTTTAGATTCGAGGACGAATCTTCCTGAAGAGGGGGAGAATGATATGAATGAAGGAATTTCAATGGTGTCATGTGAACCTCAAGAAAGATGTCAAGACTGAACCTTACATGTTCAAATTTACAACTAAAAGAAGCTACATTAAGTGAAGTCAAGTGAAATTTAGAAAAAAATCAAACTTCATTTAAAGAAACAAATGATTTAAGTGGGTCAGGACTTCTTAACTCTCGGATGATTACAAATCAATGGGTTGTTGATTAAAGTTTAAGAAACTCAAATTTATGATATCTATTAAAAGTACCCTTCAACATTAAGTCTTTTTACGTGCATTTTATGTTACAATTACAATGTGGCTAATTAAGGTTATTAATTATGAGATTACAACACTTCAAATGCCTCACGAAATATCTAGCCTTCAATTTCAAGGCTATATAAGGGAATGTAATTTGTATTGAGATATAGAAGATTTGAAAATGTAGGATCTTAGGATTTATACCTTGAAAGCTTTTAAGCTTTGTCAAAGTGAGATTGCCTTGGTGATATTGGTATGCATTCTGTTTCTAAAAGTCAAAAATTCAATCTCCACCCCACAATTGTTGTACTAAAAAAAAGGATACAATCATTCTTCAAAGACTTCTTCTTCAAAATTATCCATGCACTCTACTACTTCAAGTCAAACGTACACATTCAGCATAAAGAATAAATACCTATTTCTGTCAAAAACTTATGTACACATTTCTCGAGACTAAAAAAAGTGATTTTTTTCCATTAACAAATAAGCATTTTACTCTTTGAAATAAAATTTAAATTCTTATTATTAATATTAATAAGCATTTTACTATTTTATCAATATACTATTTTATTAAGTTATCTTAATTTTTATTGATGCTGACAATACATACATAAATATACATACATTGCCAAGCTATTTTATGAGGTTACTGACATTTCAATATCTCACTTAATATCTTTCTGTGACAAAAAAAAAAAAAAAAAATTATAAAAACTACTCTTCAAACATAACTATATCTGTAATTAGTTGTAATTAGACCCTCAAACTTTCAATGGTAAGAATTGGGCCTTAAACTTCTTCAGGTGCTAAAATTAGACCTTCAAGTTTACATAATTATAGAAATTGGACAAAACATGATAAAAATTGAACTCTTAAACTTATACGAATGTTATAATTTACATAATTATATAAGTTTGAAGGTAAAATTTGACTTAATTTTAACATTTATATAATTTTGAGAGTTTAGTTTTTAGAATTAAAAGTTGAAGGGTCTAATTACAACTAACACCATATATTTAGAGGTGGTTTTTACCATTTGCCTAATATATGGGGGTAGCTTTTACTATTTGCTCTAGGTGTATATATATATATTCCCATTGATATATCTTAATTTTTAAACATCAATAATTCCCATTGCATTCAATATCCAATAATTGAGATATTCTATTAAATTCCACGTGTATAAAATACATTTCAACTTATGTCATATTCAAAGTCCAGCTGCGAAATTGGACTTTCTTAGCAAATATTTTCAAATTCGAAATAATATCATATCACAAGCGAAACGGCAACGTTTCATCCATCGCTTTCATTTTCCCGCCAACATATAGTTTATGATTATTTGAATTCAGACAGCGCCGAACACAAAGCTGCAGAAGCTGCCACGTGTCATATCCGAACCAAAATGAAAAACATTCGTTCCCTTTTTTAAAATTCCAACTCTTCGCTCCATCTCCATCTCCATCTCCATCTCCTTCCAATTCAAAAGAAAACCCTAGAAATCCGCTGAATGAATCAAATCAAACACTGCAGAATCTTAGTTCTTCTTCCAAGCTCGTTGCGTAATTGACATACTTTTTGTTTTCAAGATCTTCAAGATCTCTACTTTTACCATCTATGGCGAAAGTCATGAAGCCCTCTTCGCGCTACAGTTCCTACGATGTGAGATCTTCTACTTCCTCCCATTTCTCCGACCCTTCTTCTTCCTCTGAGTTCAAGCTCAAGTCTCCACTCCCTGCCAATTCTTCGTCTTCGCGTGCTCTTGTTAAAACCAAGGCGTCTGATCTGGCTCGGGCTAAGCCCAAGCCGTCGGATCAGAACTTAACGGCCATGGTGAAGAAATTCATGGAGAAGCGATCTGGTTCGAAGCCGAAGACGGTGAAGCAGGCTGCTGGATTGCTGATTCCATCGGATTTGATTGCCGAGGATTTGAAGAAGACGGCGAGGAAAGGGACGAATTTCGGGGGCCTGCATAAGAAGCTGTTTGGGAAGGGAACAGTGGAGAAGAAGGAGGTGAAGGAAGTGAAGGCGTTGACGGAGGTGAAAGGGAATACGAGAACATTGGCAATGGTGCTGAGGAGTGAAAGAGAGCTTTTGAGTTTGAATAAGGAGCAGGAGTTGGAGATCACTGAGCTCAAATTAGTTCTGGAGGAGAAGTACGGAGAGGTGAGACTGTGGATACACTTTTTAATTTTACTTTACTTCTTACCTTTTACCTTCGGTTCTAAATTACATTGCAAATTTGAATAGATGGTAAACTTATTGTGGTTGTGTTAACATTTTCATTTTTTTTCTATAAGATTTATGACTAGTTAGGAATGAGAATAGTGTTGTAGTTGAATTTTCTTGGTCATGTTAAGATGCTCTTATCTGAATATGGCATCTCATTATTAAGTTGGGTTTTTTTCCCCTATTATGTTTGATTTTGAAATGAGGTTTGAATGTTTTGTGAATAGATTTCAGTACTTATATAGTTGGATTTTGTGTTTTGTTTAGATAGAAAATTTCCCAAGATTTATGATTCGTGAATGATGTGTCCCTGTAATTTTGCATATATGGTATGTTAACACAAAATTGTTGCTTATTGTTGTTGCTATCAGATTGAGAAGTTGAAAGATTTGTGTTTGAAGCAAAGAGAAGAAATAAAGTCATTGAAGAATGCAATACTGTTCCCTGATGTTATGAACTCTCAGCTTCAAAATATGCTTGAAAAGCAGGACTCAGAGTTGAAGCAAGCCAAACAAATCATCCCCACTCTACAAAAGCAGGTCACCACTCTCACTGGCCAGCTTCATTCCCTCGCCGAGGACCTTGCCGAGGTATGAATCAATGTAATGTTCTTTACGGTGACATATATATATGTAAATCCGTGAGAAGCATTACAAGGAGGACCTGAAACGTAGGAAACCTCTGATTGGCTGATCACCAAGAGGCTTTGTTGAATTAAACCTAAGGCTTTTAACAACGGGATGATCCAACTTAGCTCTAGCACTTGAAAGCTTTCATTTCTTTGATATGAACTATGAAAGTAATACGGCTTAGAACACAGCCTCTAATGAAATTTGGACTTCCTGTAATATGTTTCTTGTACCGAATAGCTGTTAATGGATGAGCACTCGTTGCTTTCTCTTTGGTGATTGATTTAGCTCATAGCATAACTGCCGTTTTATTTTGAGCAGGTGAAGGCAGATAAATATTCAGGAAAGTCTTGGTTACAAGGTAGTAGTTCTCCTCACACACCAACATATGATCACGAGGATGCTTCTAACTCATTGGTAAGCACAAAAGCTATCCTTCGATCTTCATGTCCGTCATTGTAATGTTGCTACATATAACTACTGTTAAATGAGAAAAGCTCGAGAGCATGGTTAAATTACTCCTGAAAATAAAAGTTTAGGAAGATAACAAGGAGGGACGTACTATTTAACTACTAGATATGAAAGCATTCATCCAGACTTTAATGTAAATTCAGGAGTTCAGTGCCCGTGATCCGACGTCCCCTGGCAGTCCAGATGACTTTTTGCTGAAGGATGTGAATCCCTGTCTAACACCCTATTATGCAACTAAATCCAAGGTATAACTGTCTATATCTGCTGTTAGTTAATAACACCAAGACTGTTTATTCAGCAAACTGATCAACTGAACTCCTTCCTCCTACAGGAGTTTGAGGCAATAGGATATGATTCTCCTCGAGATGAAGTCCTATCCCATAACAGAATGGAATCAAGTTTTGAATCTTGTTCGAGGAAGTTGTCCAAAAGTTCTGATTGCAGACAGAATTCCGACAAAGCAAACACTACAAAGACAGCCCGACGATCCGACGAGGCCAAATACACGTATGGAAAGCAAATGCATAAATTTTACTGAACCTCATTTTTTTTCCCAGTTTGGGTTCATATTCTTGATCCATCTGCATACCTGTTTGTACTTTGTCACACACTGCCACTGTATGAACTGTAGTTTATATTGGATCTGATCCAACCACTGAGGCTATAATGCCAACCGTTTTTCTTTGTTTATTCCTTGGGTAGAGAATGGTCCATTTTGAGCTTTAGGGGGAGTAATACCATTGTATACATGCTACAATTGAAAAGCTCATCAATAATAGTAAATGGTCCTATTCTTTGAGAATTGCTACTATTATGCATTCAAGCTACATCTCCACAGTTCCTTAATGGGTCGGAACCAAACCGCCATTAGTCCTAATTCTTAAGATTGTGCTTTACATTTCACTCTTAGACTCCATTTACTTCCCACTAATTTAGGAATGGTAATGAAAAATTGTGGGAATCATAGCCTTTACATTAGAAATCAACTGGGAGTCCCACAATTTGATAACTCAAAATTTAGGCCCAAAATGAAATCTATCCTACCGTTTAAAAACTCAAGCTTGTATGTCAGCATGGATTTAACTTTGGTGCACACATATTAGGATTTTTTTATTTTTTATTTTTATTTATTTCATCTTTCATAATGGTTAATTGTCAGTGCTTTTTCTTCTTGTTCTTCCCTCTTTGCCCTTACAATACACAAGAGTGAGAATGAGATGCGAGAGAAAAAACAAGAAATTGAAGCGAAATTGAGAAACTAAGAGGAAGAAATGAGAGGGAGTTGCGAAATTGAGAAACTAAGAGGAAGAAATGAGAGGGAGTTGCGAAATTGAGAAACTAAGAGGAAGAAATGAAAGGGAGAATTGACAAAGGGAATAAAAAGAGAAATGAAGAAGAAACTAGAGCGGGAGTGAGAAACTAAGCGAAAAACGAAAGTGAGAAAAGAGCATGAGTTTAAAACGTTTGTGGGTCAATACAAATACGATAATTTACTCCAATAGCAAAACGTTATATAACATTAGTTTGTATGGTGTTTGGGTCAAATTTCATTTGAGTCAATTTTTTTTTATGACACGACAAATCTCATGAATTTGATTGTGAATTGGACCCACGCCATATTTTCTTTTTTTGTTCACTTAATAAAATGAGAGCTATCCATATTCATATGTTGAAGCCAATCCTATTCAAATATTAAAATACAATTAATTTTGGGGGGAAAAACCTACACTATTAGTAATGTGCCACCCAATTTTGAATAGGTCAATCATCCACAATCGTACAAAGTCACCCACGGATTAATTGGTCATATTCTACCACCTTCTTCTCATCCTAATTTAAAATCTCCTTTCATCTATCAACATGTAAACGTTTTCATTAATATTCTTACATTTGTATTCCAGTTGTTAACATAAACTTTGGAATCAAGATTTCACTTCCTCCGCAATATTCTAGTTATCAACATAAATTATACATTTGATAAGTTGTAGCCTTTGTCTCTTTTAAAAACAGTGAAAAAAGAACATATTGTGCACCAAATTGTATAGAGACTAGAATGCCCAGAGTAAACCCACCCTTTGGACATTCCAAAATACAACATTCATGGCATTCAATTCAACTAGGTGATAGAAATCAGCACTTCACTTCATACAAAAACTACCGAATATTCTTTGATTTATTTTGAATTAAACCGAAAATCAAGGTAAAGCAAAACATACTTAATTAATATGGAGATATTTCTAGTAGGTGATAAGTAACATTTGAGGACTTGAATTTAACAACCTTGTTGACGAATAAGATCTTTATATCTCAAACTTAAACACCCCAAATCAAGATGATCTCAGCCCCTAAGAATGGCTAGACGACGGATTACTTAGACGAACCATGGATCGGACAAAGCTTGATGCTCCTATTGACCCTTGATCTTCGAATCACTCCACAAGCAAAATCGATCAAGTCAAGCTTGAATGATTCTAGGCATGCAACCTAAACACCATAGAATTGCAAAAGAAACATAGCACAAAGCTAAAAGAAAGCTCAAAAGCTTTTTTACTACATCTTCCAAATCTTTTCCATGTCTCTTTTTTTGAACAACTACATGGGATTATATAGACTTCAAAATCTAACCCTAGACATTCTATGAGGCATTCAAAGAGTTGTAACACTCATAATTAATGACCATTATAAGCCATGATCTAATTGTAACATAAAAATACATAAAATGACTCAAAACTAAAAAATACATTTAATAAATAAAATAAATCTGAGATTAGTATTTTTCATCCATATTCCATGCATTTGTAACCATCCAAGAATAAATGAAATCTCATTTGAAGTAGCTTGAAGTCGTTGTTCATTAAATGAAACTTGATTCTTCATAAATTTCACTTGACTTCACATAATTCTTCTTGGAAAATTGCTATTTTTAACCCAAAAAGTTTTTTATGGGACGAAACTAACCTCTTTTTCAAAAAGTTCTTTTTCTAACCCATTTTTCAACTTTTCAGAATTTCAGGGATGGGTCCCACGTGGTGAAATGGCGTAAATATCCCCAAATATCTTGTTCCTCAACACTCAAGCCACATCTTCATCTTCACAAGAGTCCATTTTTTTTCAATACTCAATAATGTCTGTCATTTGTTGTAAAATCCATCGTATGTGACCCAATTTTCTAGAAATAAATCCACGAAAAACTTCTTTGAAAAGCTGATTTGTAGAAATTTTAGGTTTTCGAATACATTGCGGTAAAAAACGGAAAAGAAAATCCAAAATTTTAATGTAAAAGAGGTCTAATATGTGTAGGAATGTCTGGAATCCCCAAGAAAAAGAATTCGGAATGCCGTTTTTTTTTCGCTGTCATTTTTCCCATAAGTTCATTTTTCCCGTAAGTTGATGTAGTTGACGGGAAAAGTGACAGAATACCTAATACACGCCAACTTTTGGGAAATTTGGGCATTTTGTCACTTTTCCCGTAAGGTTTCTAACATGATCTTACGGGAAACCTTACGGGAAAAGTCACAGAATGCTTAAATTTCCCGAAAGTTCACTTGTATTTTGGCTTTTTGGTGAATATTGTCTCACTCTCGCTTTCGCTAGTCTCGCTCTTGCTCTCTCTGCTATCATTTCATCTTCCCGATAAGCAGGTCATTTTCGAGAAATTTGGCCATTCTGTCACTTTTTCCATAAGGTTTCTAACATGATCTTATGGCAAAGCTTACGGGAAAAGTCACAGAATGCCCAAATTTCCCGAAAGTTCACGTGTATTTTGGCTTTTGGTGAATATCCTTTCGCTCTTGCTTTTGCTAGTCTCGCTCTCTCTGTTATCGTTTCGTCTTTATGGCATCGTCACTCTCACGCTAGTCTCACTCTTACTCTCGCTCTTGCTTTCGCTAGTCTTGCTTCTCTGCTGTCGTTTCGTCTTCCCGATAAGCAGTTCATTTTCGAGTTTACTTTTCCAAAGACCGGTTCACCATCCAACAGTTCAAATTTTAAATTTCCCCTTTTATAATGAGTTTCCCAAAAGACTCCCCTTTTCTTACCTTTCTCGAAAGCTCATTCGTCTTCGAAATAGCATTCTTCTTGCCTAAACCCTAAGACCATCGTCTTCTTCCCTAAAGAAAATGACCATGCTCGCCTAGTTCTGAATCCCTAAAAACACCTGTCAAGCGGCTGAAGATTGTCGATTTTGGCTAAATCTCCATTCCTCGTTGGATTCTACACAAGTACCTTGAATATCTTCAAACGTACTTCGTCTAGAGTCCATTTAACTTCTAAGTACTCTCTATTTTCTGTCAATTGTAGTAAAATTTCTGGAAATAAACCCAAGAACTTCTCTGAAACGTTGATGCCGAAATTTAGGTTTTTGAGTAGTTTGTCACTGGGTAAAAAACGAAAAAGAAATTTAGGGTTTCTAGTAGAGGAGGTTTAAAATGTTTATGAAATGCCTGAAAATCGGATATGAGTAGGAAATGACCAAATCTCATAAGTAGTGTTTCATTCTTGTTGTCGCTTTCGCGGATCTGTCACTAATCTCGCTCTCTCTAGTCTTGCTCTCACTCTCGCTAATCTCGCTCTCGATAGTAAAGTAACATAATCCCAAATTTCTTGGTGGGTTCAAACCTTTTAGGGGATTTGGGTATTCAGTCACTTTTGCCTGAGAATGCCTAATTTATTTGTGTATGTTAGCATGTATTCTCATCTTCATAATGCCCTATTGTGTGTTATATGCAGGGATTTAATGGAGCCAAGGATCTTGCCTTTTCGAGAGGTAAGAGACGAGAGGTCAGACGTAATTTCCTTCAACCTTTTTGGGAATATAGTGTCCTTTGGTAAGAATGAGTTTAACCTTGTAACTAATTGAGTTCAAAGTTAGAACAAGGAATATACAGAGGCCGGCAAACTCGAGTAGGCTTAGGAGGCTATATTTTGAGAACCAAACCAATAAGAAATAGTGGGAAGCAGAGAAGAAGTTCGTACCCACAGAATTTAGGAGTGATGAGGATGCAATGAAGGTCACACTTGCATTCTTCATTGATTGTGTTATGATGGGGAGGGAGAAGAAACAAAGGTTTGACCATAATCTCCTAGGGCTAGTGGATGACTGGGAGGTATTCTGTAATTACGACTGGAGTGGGGTGATTTTTAGTAAAACGATCACCAGCTTGAAGATAGCTCTTACTCCTGCGATAAACTGTGGTGACCCCACCAAGACTGTGAGATACACGCTATATGGGTTCCCTATAGCCTTCCAGTTTAGATAATATATTGTTTCTCTAAGATTAATATTTTTTCCCCTTTTTTCATCATGTATTAAATTTAACTCTTTTTTCTTTTTTTTTTTGTTAGGTGTGGGCGTATGAGACGATCTCGTCCCTTACGAACTGGGTTGTCATTCATGCCAGTGAGACGGCGATACCACGTCTCTTGAGGTGGGTATGTAATACCTCCCCATCCTATAACATCCTCCGCAAGGATATCTTCGACTCAGATCATGTAAGTAAACTAACCATCTTATTTTTTCGTCTTAATTCTTATTACGTCTTCTTTCATAATTTAGTCATGTAACCTGTAACCCATTCTACGTGCTGCAGACATTGACTGTAGTTACCACGGGGTTGGTAGCTAGTGCGGAGGAGGTGGCCCATATGCAGCGGGTAGCACGATGAGTTTTACAACAAATGACAGACATTATTGAGTATTGAAAAAAAATGGACTCTTGTGAAGAAGATGAAGATGTGGATTGAGTGTTGAGGAACGAGATATTTTGGGTACGCCATTTCATCACGTGGGACCCATCTCTGAAATTCTGAAAAGTTGAAAAATGGGTTAGAAAAAGAACTTTTTGAAAAAGAGGTTAGTTTTGTCCCATCATAAATTTTTTGGGTTAGAAATAGCAATTTTCTATTCTTTTTCTTTGCTTAATGTAAACTTGGACAACATGTATGACTCATTCTTGATGTTCATATTGCATGATTGAGATTCCTCTATTCATATCAATAAATCTTTCATTTTTGTGTGCTCCAAGTCTAATGGAGGTTAGATCTCAACCTCTACAAGGTCTTCTTTAATTTACTAAGACTCCAACCAAGATTTGTCGGATCTTATTGAAAGAAAAATATATATATATAAGGTTTAAGAAAAAAAAAAATACCCTTCAATAGAGAGAATTCTCCAATTCTCTAAAAGGAAGAGGTGTTCAAAGGTCCTATTTATGGAGACTAGGGAAATATTCCTTGCTAAATATACTTTTCAATAACTAATATATTAGAATATATATATTATATATGTTACTGTTAGTTTTGTAGCATGCTAAGAAAGATAAGGTGAAGTTATAAGCATACGTTGTTAAATAGTAATACAAAATAGAAGGTATTCCAAGAGACTATTGACAAATTTAGTTTGAATTCAAAAATTGGTTTAAGAAAGTATAGTGCGGTAACCAAGTAAATAAATTATACTTGATTGGGGAAAGGAATGCAAATGATTTAAGGGTAAAGATGAGATTTGAGTTAGTTTCAACAACCGAGCAAAGTTAACGCATAGATTGCGACCACGTTGTAATCGCATTTTACCAAAGTGTCATAAACCGAATTCAACTTCTAGTCAACTTCTTTTTTAGGGTGTTTTTGAAGTCTAAGCAATTAAACATGCCATTCAATGGCTAATCAAAACTAGACAATTAAACACACAATCTTTAGTCCTATAGTGCTATTTATTTCTAAATTTT
Organism: Citrullus colocynthis; assembly: GCA_031780015.1. Lineage (NCBI taxonomy): Eukaryota > Viridiplantae > Streptophyta > Magnoliopsida > Cucurbitales > Cucurbitaceae > Citrullus > Citrullus colocynthis. The sequence goes on along the minus strand of QLSR01000100.1, from coordinate 301,124 downwards.
ATAGTTGTGTGACACCTTATGTTTAGAGTCTAAATCCTATTTCTCTGTGAGATTCATTTATTGCCGAAATCTTCTTCGCACTTCAGCTCAATTAGCACGTTAGTTTAAGTGGCCAATTGAAATTAATAAGATTAGTCATGCAATTCAACAAGAAAAATGACACTAGTAAAAGTAGGAAACAAACTATCAACCTACTGTCACATTACACCATGCTTAATTAGTGTATCCACATATTTTAATCCTATAAATAAAAAAATAAAAAAAAACTTAACTCAACATTGATGAAATATGGGAATTTTCCATTATGATCAACCATGAATATAAAATGTCAAGAATGAAATATAGATTGTACATTATACAAAAATAATGAGTTAAATTGACAATCTCCTTGCCTAAGGAAAATCTACACATCTAAGGGGTTCTTTCTCTAGCTTGATTCAACATCTTTTAAAGAGAATAGATGTTCTTTCTCTAGCTTGATTCAACATCTTTTAAAGAGAATTGAGCTTTATGGTCGGTGGAATTCGTCATCCAATTCTAAACCAAATAATTTAAACAATTTCTATATAGGAATCGTTGAATTTCTCAAGGTAATCGAAATGGGAAGAGTTTGAAATTGGTAGATTGCACGAGAATTAAATTGCATGAAAAATTAGAGAGAGATTTGATTCAAATAATTAAACTATCTAGCCTATGCTTTTGAGTTGTTTCCCCATTTTGCATTTCAATCATAGGCCATCGAATAATTCTTATATCATCTAACTCTAGCAACTCACCTAAAAAAGTTAAGTGAGAGTCCTAATTATCTAATTAACCAATTTAATTAGATGACATACATCATAACTAGTTGGCTAAATGCATTAAGATTAAGGAATCTGCTAAAATGAACTTCTAATAGAAAACACCAAATTAGTCCTTTAGTATAATTCTTCCCTAGGTCAATTAATCCATGTTCGTCGATATCCACAACTTACAAGCTAATTTAACCTCTTGCAACTTCAGATTAACATGCGATTAACTGTCACATGTTGCATATTAAATCATGGTGGTTGATTATACGCTGTCAAGCAAAAATACAATCAAATATCATCCATAATTTGAGAAGAAATTGAAAACAGCACAAGAATTTGATACAAAGCAATCTAGACCTGATCAAAAGAGTGAAAAAAATAGGAAATTCTACTTAACATCTAAGCTAGAAAGTGTTACCTTAGTCCATGATATTCATAATGGACATCCAATAATCATCTTGGTACATGAACAGACCAAAAAGTGGAAGAAAATAGAGAGAAATGTGACACAAATTGACTGGGATCAGATTCTCCTTACCCTAGGTGGCAAAAATTGTATATAAAAAAATCAGGCAAGCTCTTAGGTGCTAGGTGAGAGTGCTTAAGCGCTATGGAGTTCCACACGCGCTAACGAGTTTGGAGTGTCACGATGCTCTAAGGCACCAAATGGGTGGTGCCTAGGCAAGCTACCTTGCTAAAATCACCTTTTTGCCTCTTGGTTGTTACTAAATGCCCAGTTTTGATCCGTTTAAGCTCCACTTAAGCTCTAACGCCTAGTTCTACCTCTCAAGTGCATACCTATAAAATAATGAAATAAAACACATAAACCAAAGAACGACCTCGAATTAAGCAGAACTAGATTGAAGGTGGTTGGGGAAGGTCTACCTCGTTATGACCAACAATTTTTAAGCTGAATGCAGCCACATTAAATAAACACAAAACAGTGTTGAGCCCGTGTTTTTCTACTTTGACCACTAACTTATTTTATTAAAACATACTCAATTGTACAAGAAATAAACTAAATTAAAGAAGAATATTAGTATATACCCCCAAAACTTAACCCATTGTTTGGCCTCAAAACAAGTTTAGTAAGAAAATACACTAGCAAGCATGCTTCATAATGAAGTACTTCTAAAAGAAAAATCCTTTAAGAAGAAGTCTTATACTCATATCAATCCCAACTCCTCCATTTTTAACATCATGGATTCCTGTCAATCTTTTCAAACCAAAGCTTTGCTAGTTTGCTTTATCCCATATATTAATTATTCTCTTGCATTATTCCACAAGCATTGGATTTTTAGACATTAATTAATTTTTGTATATCCAAACACAAACATTTATTATATCAAAATTTAAATCTAGGACCGGTGTGTCTTAAATCTCTTGGATCTTGTAGTTTTGTAAATGGTATATACATTTTATTTATTGAATAAAATAAAAAGTTATTTTTATCTATTTTATGCATTAACTCAATCCAATAAACTAATATTCAATGGTTATTTTATGTAAACTTAAACATGTATGTCGTTGACATATAAGGTTAGATCATGTTTAAGTAATAACCAAAAAGGTATATAGTATAGGAATAAGGTTGGGTGCCTTATTCTAGTAACATTGCAAATTCGACCCACTTTGTAATTGTTACAAGGAGTTGTAAAGTATTAAAAACGATTTGATCCCAATCGTTCATGTGGAGACATGTGAGTGGGGGTATCTATGCAAAGAGTTTGTATAAGACCGGATGACGAAATACTTAATTTCTCTTTGGAACGCCATTATTTATAGAAATTAACATTTCATAAGATGAATATAGGTAAATCGACCTGAATCCTAAGTGAGTTATGAACTCCTGTCTATGAGGGAAATCCTTGGATTTGTATGAGTGAGAGTGGCCAAATCGTCGACTTAATCAGCCTACCATTTTGAGGATTTGTCTGATTAGGGAGTTGGGAACATATCTTCACAAGATGGAATTCCCTCCTTCTCGTGTTTAGGGTAAGTAGATAAATTACTCCCTTAAGAGTTGATTCTGGGACTTGAACACTGAGGCCTCACCCTCTCACTGGCCCGGGAAGATTAGTTTATAGTTGGACTATAAACAATTTGTTCATTAGAGCGATCAGTGGTACTTAAGGAGTCAAATATAACTACGGGGTAAAACGGTAATTTAACCATATTGTAGTTATGAGTAATTTGTGAAGGGTCGACTTACTATTGATTAGGAAATTCCATGGACACAGAAATATATCTATAGTATGAAGAGTGCAACTGTAGGTCTTTAGTGGAGTGACTTATAGTTCATGATAATGAATATTGATTAATCTAATTAAAGAGTTTAATTGATTAATCTTATATCATTGAAACTTCTAACTATAGGTCCATAAGGTCCCCTTGCTAGCTCATAAATAATTAATATAAGAATCAAATATTTTGGTATTAATTTGAAAACATTTTGTTTATTGAAATGTTCAAATTAATAAGGGAATTAATTGTATGTGATACAATTAGCATAATGTATATAGATACATTATAATATAAAGTTTATGTTAAATGAGATTCAAAATTTATACTTTATGTTATAAGAGAAATGAATATTTAAATAAGATTTAAATATTAATTATATGAATATCTCTAAAAAAAACATTCATTATATGAATGAGATTCATATAAAAATTATAGGTTAAAATTAATATGAATGAGATTCATATTAAAACTATAGGTTATGTGAGAAAAGATTATTTGAATGTGATTCAAATTTAAGTTAAATATGAGATATTCAATTTATTAATAATTAATTTTATTTAATTATATACATTAAATATGATATAATATATATTTAATTAAATTAATATTGTATTATTTTTATTATTAATATTAATATTATATTATATTAAGTGGGGAGTTATTCTGTTTTTCCCTCTCACTCCTTTTACATTTAAAAAAAAAAAAAAAGAAAGAAAGAGGGAGAGAAGGGGAAAGAAGTTACAGAAGAGTTATGTAAAATTTCTCTTCCTCTCCAACTCACTCTCTTTTTCCACACAAAACATTCTCCCTTGCCAAAAACAAAGAGAGCCCACAAACTCCTGTTTGATTCTACCTAGAGAATAGCAAGGGAACCATTGTGGTGGTGATCCAAAGAGAAGAAGAGTTCCTGTTTTTTTCATTGGAGAATTTCTGGTTCGCGGTTCTAAAAGAATAAGTGTTTTCACATCGAAGATAGTCTTCAAAGGTAGGAAAACTTCTTTCTCTTAACTCTTCTCAAAAGCATGCTAATTTAGTTGTTTATCCTTGTTGCATGTTCTTCGTATTTTGCTTTTCTAAAGAAAATTTAATGGCACAAGCACTACAAGAAAATTTGGGTTTCCCAACGAAACTTTTCCCGACGCCTAAAAAATTGTTGAAAAAGTTCCTTTTCTCAACGGTTTATGAAGCGTTGGGAAAAAGTAGCTATGTCGACCCCTTTTTTTTATTTTCGTCGAGAAAAGTATACCTATCCGGATGAAATTTAGTTAGTGTCGGGAGAGATTAGTTCTCTCGACGCTGAGCAACATTGTCGGGATGTAAAAAAGAAGGAATTTTTTTTTTTTCAAAGTTATCTCTCGACGGTATTTTAATTACCATCGGGAGAAAGGAGTTTTTTTACGGTAATAAAAATACCGTTGGGAGAAGTTGCTTTTCCCAATAGTCCAAATCGCCGAGAAAGGGGGTTTTAAAACCCTCTCCTCTTTCACTCTAGCCGCTACCACACCAAGTTTGTCCCGACGGTTCAAACCGTCGGGAAATAAAAATCTTTATTTATTTGATTTGTAAAAAAGTAATATAAATATCTTTTATGTGATTTGTTTTACCGAAAAGAGATGACAGTTAAACAATCGACCTAGTAGAGTTGTTTAGGCATACCCATTCTAAGAGTGATGCCTCATTTGTTAATCAGTCTGTTGATGATGCATACGTAAGTTTTTATTCCTTCAATTTAACTTTGCATCTATAAAGTTGTCATACAAATATTTGTTCAAATTATTATTGTAGAGTCAAATGGTTGAGCTGAGAGAGACCTCCACTTAGGAAATGTCTCAACCAATATCAGGAGAAGAGATATGTGAGCAGGTGTTGGGCACATGATCGGGTTGGGGGCCAAAGCCTAAAAAATCAAGAAAAGAGAAATCATTATGGATTGCATCCTCCTAAAAAATTATAGAGGAACAACGAAGTGAGATACAATCCTTGAAGGCCAGAGTGGATGAATTAGAGAAAAAAAGACAAACTGAAATAGATGAATTGAAAACCATGGTTTTACAACTCATGAAACCACAAGGAGATAAATCATAATAGTTATGAACTTTTCAACTTTTGTGGTAAACTATTTATAAAAGTGTATATGTTGTTATCCTGCAGTTGTGGTAACAACATAAATGTATAATTATGTTTAAGTTTGAGATGAACTTATGTGCATGTGTGTGTTGGGGGAGGGGGGAAGTATATGGATAAATATATTGAGTTTGAGATTATGTTTTATATTGAGTTTGAGTTGAAATTAAGTTTTATATTGAGTTTGAGATTATGCTTGAGCAATTTATATGCTATTATGATTTTGAAATTAAGGTGTGTGCATATGTGTGTGTGTGTAGGGTGGAGGGAGATTGCCTAAAGTGCATTTGAATTTTATTGAGTTTAAGATTATGTTGGAGATTGGTATATGTTATAATGTTACTAAATTTAAGTTTAAGTCTTATATTGAATTTGAGATTAGTATATAAATAAATGCAAAGTTAGGTTTAAGTTTTATATCACTGTTGATATTAATCTTTGGATAAATGTATAATGTTAAAGTTTGTATTTTGTAGGTAGCTCGAAAGACTAGCTTCAAGATGGATCTCTCAGAAAAGCAAAATTTAGGCTGTAGACAATAATTTGTAGATCTGTAATGTTATTTTGGTTTTAATGTTTTATAGATACTAGGGTTGGTTGCACAAATGGCAACGAGACCCAAAATAATAAAAAATATAGCACAAGGAAAAATATATTAGGGATATAGCACAAAATTAGCACCAGATATCACTGATAGCAGCTATCAGTGATAGTCATATTAGTAAATGACTAAAAAGCACATGTTCAGCCTGTCATTTCACACTTATTTCTTCCAATTTTCTCAAATTGAAAGCTATTACTAATAGCAACTATTAGTGGCTATCACTGATAACTGCTATCAATAATAGCTTTCAATTTGAGAAATATTAATACAGCCTTGAAATAGTAACACTTCAAATATTAGCTTTCAATTTCCTATCATTTATTAGTGGCTATTATTGATACACTTTCATCAATTGAAATCAAGCTTGAAATATTAACATTTAAGGCCATAAGTGGTTATCAATGGTAGACCTTAAGTAGTTATCAACTTTGTAGGGAAACTATCAACTTTCAAAAATTAACATTTAAAACTAAAGATAGAAGTCTATTAATGATAACTTCTATCTTTGATAACATGCTATAAGTGATAATTTCCAAGCATGTCACTTACACTTTAGTTCGAGATTCAACTTTATTAATTAATTCTACTAAGTTGGCTACCAATGATAGACTTCTATAAGTGACTATTAACTGTGAAAGAAAATCATCAAAGATTAAGCTATCAATGATAGAAAATATTTGTGATTGTTTCTAATAGACTTTTATTAGTACCTATCAATTTTGAAATATTAACACTCAAAGCTATCAATGACTATTATTGAGAAACTTTTATCATGATTGTCAATGATAGACTTCCATCACTGATATCTACCTAAGTTCGATATCATCGATACACAAATATGACTGGTATCTATCTAAGTTCTATCACTAATATCACTAATAATTGATATTACTGATACACAAGTATTTAGTGAATTCTTTTTTAACATTTAAAAGCATAAGTGATAGTAAATGAATTCTTCAATCAATAATAGAATTCTTTGAGTAACTAAATTATAAGTATATTAGTAGTTATCACTATAGATTTATATTATTATGAGGAGATTGGGGAGGTGGAATAAAAATAGGAAAAAAAAAAGAAGGGAAGAAGAAAATATGAGAAGATTGGGGAGCTGGAAGAAAAATTGGAGAAAAAAAGAAAAAAAAGGGAAGAAGAAAATATGAGAAGATTGGAGAGATGAAAGAAAAATTGGGGGAAAAAAGGAAAATATATATATATATATAAGGAGATTGGGGAGATGGAAGAAAAATTGGAAAAAGAAAAGAAAAAAAGGGGAAGAAGAAAATATGAGAAGATTGGGGAGCTGGAAGAAAAATTGGAGAAAAAAAGAAAAAAAAGGGAAGAAGAAAATATGAGAAGATTGGGGAGCTGGAAGAAAAATTGGAGAAAAAAAGAAAAAAAAGGGAAGAAGAAAATACGAGAAGATTGGAGAGATGAAAGAAAAATTGGGGGAAAAAAGGAAAATATATATATATATATAAGGAGATTGGGGAGATGGAAGAAAAATTGGAAAAAGAAAAGAAAAAAAGGGGAAGAAGAAAATAAGAGAAGATTGGGGAAAAATTGAAAAGAAAAAAGGGAAAAAAAAAAAGGAAGAAGAAAATATGAGAAGAATGGAGAGATGGAAGAAAAAAAAGAAAATAAAAAAAAAAAAGAAAAAGAAAAGAAGTTGTAGAAGACAAGAGAGGGCAAAATTAGAAATCATAAAATTTCAGAAATTGACTAGTCAATATTTGCTATATTTGCAAATATTTTTAAATGTACTATATTTTTAGATTTTCCCCCTTATTTTGCTGTCTATTACAAATATCCTAGATACTATGTAATGTTTAAGATAAAGATAATATGCAATGTTGAAGATAATCTTAAATGTCATTTTGGTGTTTATGTTTTAATTATATAATTTTTAAGATATTATGTATTGTTATTTCAATGTTAATGTTGTGGAAGAAAATTAATTGGAGGTTGCATTTAAACAAGTTTGATATTTAGCAAACTATAAAATTTTAATATAAAAAAAATACCTCTCTTGATGCCAAATTTAAAGGCGACATCGGAAAAAATAACATTCATAATATTTGACAAAACTTTTCCCGACCCCACGGTCATATTTCATTGGAAAAGATAACCTCTCCCAATGCAAACCAACACATTTAGCATCGGGATAAATCAACACATTTAGCATCGGGAGAAGTGATTTCTCCCGACGCCAACTTATGAGCATCAAGAGAAATAATTTCTCCCGACGCTAAATATGTTGAGAAATCACTTCTTTTGACACTAAAATGTATTTTAGCTTGCGTCCAAACATTCATTTTTCCCGACAGAAGTCATTTTTTCAGACGCCATAAATCAATCTTTTAGCGTCGGGAGAAGTGCATAAGTCATTTTTCCATAGGCCATAAACCAATCTTTTAGTGTTGGGAGAAGTCACTTCTCCCGACGCTACCTTACGAGCGTTGGGAGAAAATTGTTCGAAGTTTTCTGTTGAAAAATCATTTATTCCCGACGGAATGAATTTTTTGCGTTGGAAAAAGACTTTCCCGATGACAATCTCGACAGTATGAAAACTGTTGGCAAATATTTTTTTTGATGATTTTTTTTATGTTTTTCGACGATTTTAGTAGTCGAAAAAAGACAAATTTCTGCCTGTTGCAAGTGGTAAAACACTAGTTTAAAAGAAGAAGTAAGGAAGTAGGGTGTTCCTAAAAGAAGTAACGAAGTGTGGTGTTCCATATAAAAAAATAAACAAATAAAAAAATAAAAAGAAAAAAAGAAAAAGAAAAAGAAAAAAAAGTATGGTGTAAAACAAAAAAGATTCTCCGCTGATTCTGGAGGTTTTGGCTGCCATTCTATTCTTTCTACTACCCGACACAGCTCCTCATCGTCAACCGACTTCGTCTTCTCTTCTAGATTCCCATCACCACCGCTCTGTTTTACCCCAATTCTCCCTTTTCTTCCCGTTTACCGGTTCTCCTCATCGCCGCCACTGTCCCCAGCACCTGCCCTTCAACCACCTTACAATACCCTCATCGCTACGCCGCCGACCACCAATCCGCCGTTCTCCGATACATCCGTATCCGTCGTTTTTTTTCTTTCCTACATTTTCCCCTTAATACCCTTCTCCTATTGCCCTGATTGAGATCGTTTTTTTTTTAGCTGCCGGTGGTTTCTCCGTCCTGAGTTTCTGTTAAAATCACCGACTCGGACTCTGATTGATCGGCTCAAGTCTGTTTTTGTCTCTAGGTTTGCGTCTTTGAAACCCTAAATTTCATTTGAAGGTTCGCTTCTCGTACTGATGGAGTTGTCATTCTTTTTGTGTGTGTAGCTGTTGGGTCTGTCTGCTTTATTCGTTTTGTTAACTCTTGGTTTGGAATTGGTTGATTAGGAGATGTCTGAGAAATTCTCGGCAACATTGAGGATAGGGGATCTGAATGATTTCATAGCGCCTTCTCAGGCATGCATAGTTTCTCTCAAGGGGCTTAAAGCCACTACCACGAAGCCGGATAAAGTTGAGGTACTTTTTCGATTTCATGTGCCTATCGCTGCTAAGGTTGCAGCCAATTGTATGCTTTTAGTGATTTTTTATTTTGCGTTGATTTTGTTTTCTTCACTACTTCTAATAATCTATAGGAATTAGCAGGCTTAAAAACTGAGTGGTTCTCTCTGGAATTTTCTGTTTATTGATATGCCTCTTTCTCTTTTTGTTATTTGTCTTCCATTTCTGCGTGTATTATCTAGGTTTCGGCTGCTAGGAAGCAATTGAAAGCAGAACCAGTTAAGATTTCACTGAAGGATTGCTTAGCATGCAGGTAATTTTGACTATCTACGTTGTGAACTATTTTTGAAGAATCAAAGTCGTTTTTTCTTTGTTGGCTATACAAAATTAAAATGAACTTTAATTACTTTCGTTTTTATATGTTTTTCTCCCTTCATGTACTGTTTTCCGTTGATATAACTTGCTTGTTCTCTGTGAATTTGGATAACAAAATGAAAGGAACTTCTGAAACGTTTTAGACACAAGGTGAAGTATTTGGAAAAGCTGTGAATTTTTTATAAATAACTTATCAGATTATTTTGTAAAAATTTAATTTGGGAACTCCCTGTTTTCATAGTGGAATATTCTTCTTTCATGAATTATTGCTCTTCAATTTTCCTTATACTTCTCATCTTTTCCCTTGTGATGATGTGTAATAGACCCACTTATATGTAATTGTAGTGGCTGTGTAACATCAGCTGAGACTGTCATGCTGGAGAAGCAAAGTTTGGATGAATTTCTTTCCAACATAAATAAAGGGAAGGCTGTAATTGTCTCAATATCACCCCAATCCAGAGCCTCACTTGCTGTCCATTTTGGTATCTCTCCCTTGAAGGTAAAATTGAAATTTTGATATATATATTTTTGCATGTCCCATGGTTGTAATTAGTTTTTGGCATATATTTTTTGTGAGAGGTCAAGGGCTAGAAGGCAAATCTACATGACTGGGGCGGTGTCTTTTGATGTTGTATTTATGTCATTGAATAACTGAAATGTTTTTCTCTATTGAGATGACTAACTACAAGGTCCTTGGTATTGGTCAGGTTTTTAAAAAACTCACGACATTTTTTAAGTCCATGGGAGTAAAAGCAATATTTGATACAAGTTGCAGTAGAGATTTAACCTTAATTGAAGCTTGCAATGAGTTCATAGCAAGGTATAGAAAAAGCCAGTCAGACAATGGAGAGAAATGCAAGTCATCAGTTCCTATGATCTCATCAGCATGCCCAGGTATATATTTTTGTGGGACATTTAGCTATTATACTTCAATGATAATTGTGCAAATCCCCACTTTCTTTCTTGGAAAAACTGGTATAGTTGAGGGTGAGCCCTCTTTTCTTTTCTGGTAGGATAGAGTTAGTTGTTAATTCCACTTCTCTTTGATTGTGGGAATTTGTCAGTCTGGATAGTTTTGACTCCTATATATAAAAACATTTGGGCTTAGGTTATGTGCGAGTTATAATTTTCACTTTTCTAAGTTTTCTGCACTTTAAAACTGTCAGTGTGCGACATCATAAGCTAGGTAAACCAATCTCACTATAGATGGTTTTGGTTGAATGGGCAAGGACATAAATAAGTAACAGTGATAGTGCATTTAGAGTTTGGTAAGAGGGAGAAACAAAATGGCATTTTGCAAGCAATGAAAAGAGGAATAGGAGTTCTCCTACACCCTTAATTATGTAATCTGTGAGAGGAGGAAAGGGTATCTGAATACCTAGGATAAGTAGATTGTAAATCCCCATGTGGGATGTGCATCCTAAGTCCCTGACTGACTCTTGCAGTTGATAAATATTATTTCATAATATTATTACACCTAAATATTACAACTAAATATTACAACTTGATAAAACACACAGAGGAAAGGCTAGAAAAGTAAACAAATCTAATTAACACCTAAACTTTAAGGATCAAAGAATATCATTAAAAAACATAATAAATCCAACTTTGCTAGAAGGTTATTTACAAGTATGGTCTTACTTTGGCACTCATTTTTGACAACAATCATATCATGAGCAGTGGCCCTGGGGCAAATTCTAGAGCTTCCCTTCTCTCCCCAAAACACTTGCCAGAACTTAAGAAAATATCCATACATCTCTTTCTCATAGTCATTGTAAATACTTCTCTTCCCCATTCGGTAGTTACAGGGCTAAAATTGGCATACCCTACTGACGAATTCCCTGACAGCCTTACATTTCCTTTTTTACTCCTATGACTAGATCTCTCAAGTGAGTGTATCTCAGGGACGCCTATGATGACCATCAGTATTTTAAGAGGGATGGAGGATATATTGACTGCAGAGATAGGTAGAAAAGTTCCTCTGCATCAACTTCTTTTATTTGTTTTTTTTTTCCTTGCCTCCAGGGGGGTAGTGGTAGTGGGTTGTGGTTCGTAAGCAAATGACACTTCCTTGATAAAATGAAATTACAAAATGGTGAGGACATTCTAATGGATTACAAAAAAGATTTCTAATTGGACAAAATATTAGAAATGCTGTAATTACTAAAGAGAGGACTCAATTTTCACCAGTCAAGTGCTACATATGGTGGATGTAATCATGTAAGATAAGATTGGGTATCCGGTTTCTTATCTGTGAAGATACGAGAATTAAGCTCCAACTATGTTGACCAAAATGTGAAGATACGAGAATTACACTCCAACCATGTTGACCAAAATAAGGCCCGAGTGAAGTTCAGCTATAGTATCAATCCTTATTGAACAGATGTCGATTGAAAATAAAGTGCAGAATAGGCTGAACATCTCGAGGAAAAGCGTTCGTCCATCTGAATTCTTGATGGACGAAGTCCCAAAAGGTTTTGGCATAGTGATACTGAAAGAAGAGGTGGATGTGTGATTCCCCGTCAGTTTTGCACATAATACAGCAGTTTGGTGTGAGGTTTATCCTAGGGGAGCTCCTTTGGAGCTTGTAATGAACATTAAGACCAAAGAAACAATTTCACCTTTTTGGGATATTTCCTTTCCAAAATGGATACATATAGATCTTTACAGCCCATGTCACCCATTGATGATAAGGATTTTGTGAGGGATTCGTTGGAAAAACCCCATTCTACCCTAAACCAGGAGCGAAATACCTGAAAGTCTCATTAAGGTTGACTAACGTGAGTTCATGAGAGAGAGAAGCCCATTGTTCAATCTCAGCCTGTCAGATTTCTCTTAGGACAAAAATACCAAGAGGATGACGAGGAATTCCACATATCAGCCACAGATCCATCAATCTTTTGAGTGATAGCATAGAGGGATGGTAAACTATTGAGGACATCATGATTAGTTGCTATCAGTTTTTTTTCTTGACGTTGTTTTAGGGGGCTAATGGGTTGTGTTTCTTAAGCTGATAAGACTGTTTTTCTCAAAACCTATTATTAAAGACATCTTGATTAATTGCAAGTTGATGTTGGTATCCTGTTCTCTTGTCATACGACTTTTTAAGAATATGTTACATATTTGATATGATCAGAACACCTGGTAGTGACTCCAAATTTTGGTCTGTTTCTAACATGTGGAAATCTCATCACCTAGTCAACAATATTCGAACTTCACCGACTGAAATTTTTTGGTCCCATATGATTTGGAACCCTGCTCCATATATTAGACGTGCTCATGGAACAAAGTTTTCATCTACATACCAACATTTCCATTAATTGGAGGCTAGACATTGATATGTGGGATCGTACTTTTCTGGTGAAAATTTGTGGAAATGTTAATGAGATGCCAACAAAGATATGGGAAGAATGTCAACCATATGAATATACATACTATTAATGTGATTTGGAGTGGATAAGAGGCTCCAATACGCGAAATGTCAATGATTCAATCCCTCACTTTCACACTTTTCAAATTCAATGTGATTTGAAGTGATATATTTTGATTTATTAATTTAAATAATTATTATTAGTTTATGTGATTTGAAATGAATGACCTTCCCATAATTTTCTTGAGGATTCACAATAATAATTAGGACTACTTTTAAATATAGCAAAATGAGCCAAAATATTTACAAATATAACAAAATGTCATGTCTATTACTGATAGACACTGATAGACTTCTATCATCTATCACGAATAGATAGTAACATTTTGCTCTATTTGTAAATATTTACAATAGTTGTCATTTAAAACAATTATTTAAATTATTTTGATCTATTATTGTGATTTGAAGTGATATATTTTAATTTATTAATTTAAGGGCTGTTTTCATTTCTAACAAAATAAGCCAACTTATTTACAAATATAGCAAAATGGCAAAAGGTAGTCTATCATTGTCTATCCGTTTGAATTTATTTACTTATTTCTATATTTGAGAATATTTACAGTAGTTTTGCCATTTAAAACAATTAACCTTAATTTAAATAATTTTTACGATTTAATTTGATTTCATAATTTTGTTGGGAACACCTGTTGGCATTTGTGGTTTACCAATGCTTTTATAAATTTAAGAGCACAATATTTTAGCTGAAATGGACTTTTAACTCCGTTTCACATGTTGACTATCTTTTCTTCTCAAACCCACACATCTCTTCTGATTTCAGGATGGATATGCTATGCTGAGAAGCAGCATGGAACTTACATTTTGCCTTACATATCATCAGTGAAGAGTCCTCAGCAAATGATTGGATCAATAGTCAAGCATCATATATGCCAAAAATTGGGTATTAGGTAATTACATTGTATTTCTATTGTTCCTGATCTTTCTTATGTACTTGTTTGGTAATTGTGACGATATGTGAAACTGGGCAATTCACAGTGGAGCGATGTGGTTAGAGTTAGGCGATAAAATATGGTTATGGGTATTTATGGCATGAATAGATTTTCTTAGAAACAACATGAAAAGTAGAGGCAATTCTAATTGTTTCATATTGGTATTTCCTAAATATATTTTTATACAGTCAACTACTCAGACACGGGATATAACATGGACAAGTTATATCTTACTCTTCCAAGTTCTTGAACAATGCTTAGAAGGTCATTTCAGAGACATATTGTCTTTGCAATGACCTTAGGATAGTGCTTGAATAGTTCAGGTTTCGATCCTTTTTTTTCCTTCTCTCTCTCTCTCTCTCTCTCTCTCTCTCTCTTTTGTGTCTTGAAATTTATAGTTCATGTTTCATTTGACAGGTCAGACGATGTTTACCATGTTACTGTGATGCCCTGTTATGACAAGAAACTGGAGGCAGCTAGGGAGGATTTTGTTTTTCAGTTGGACTCGGCCAACAAAACTCAGGAGGATGAGGCCCGCAGAATTACAGAAGTGGATTCAGTATTGACATCTGGTGAAGTTCTAGAATTGATACAGGTTTACCTCTGTCTCAAGTTGTTCGTGTGTGTGTGTGTGTGTGTTTTTTGTTAGTATGTCTGTCTTTAGTTTTGGCTTCCTGCAAACCTTTATTGATTTATATATTTATTGTTGTGTGTTTGTCAATGCTTGCCAGATGAAAGAGGTTGATTTTAAGAGCTTAGAAGAATCGCCTTTGGACAGAATGTAAGGCTAAATGACTTTCTTAAGCCTTTCCAGATTTACTTAGTCATGTTATATATTTAACGCTTTCATGCTTTGCTATCTTCCTGCAGGCTGACAAATGTTAATGAAGAAGGGCATCTTTTTGGAGTTAGTGGAAGTTCTGGTGGTTATGCAGAAACCATTTTTAGGCATGCTGCAAAGATACTCTTTGGAAAAGATATTGAAGGCCCTTTGGAATTCAAACCCATTCGGAATCCTGATTTCCAGGAGCTTATGCTTGAGGTGAGCTAAATTTTGTTTGAATTGTTTTTATGCATATTAAACCCTTGGGTACCTAGGGGCTTATCATTGTTGACTATGACCAGATACCAAGCATTGCTAGCTAGGGGTTTAAGTATAAATATGTAAGGCCTCCAATCCACCTTACTTGGCAATGGAAGGCAAAAAGGGGATTTCACAGGGACAAAAGGAGAGTAGATAGTGATGTTAGTTATTTTGAATTGTGGGGACCAACAGAAAGGGGGAGGAGTTTTAAGTAGGCTTTTGGGATTGTTGTTTGGGGTGTGGATATTTTGGGGTTAAGTCTGAGAGAGGAGCGAACCAGCACTCTAGAATTTGCTGGAGCTATCTTGTTATTTCCTTTCATTGTGTTTGTTATCTTTTGTGTTTGAGAACCCTGAAAATACTTTCATTATTGTGAATATATAATACATGGATAGTTTTGGTATCTTGTTGGGTATATTGTGATTTACAGGTGTGGATACCTAACAGAATATTAAGATAATTCTTGTGTGGTGTTTTGTATAAGTGATAAAAACCTAACCTCCAAATTTTGCCTGAGATTGCTTCCCAACCCCTCATCATTGCTTCGTTATTGTTTTCCTAATGGTTCTGTATGATTAGAATATTGGTTAAAACTTAATCTTGATAGTTATTGATAAAAAATTGTTCCACCTGTCGTGAATATTTAAAATTGCGCCATTGGACTCTCACAGTTTAAACAATTATTGAAGTTGTGGGGCATATTGCATATGATTGTTTATCTATCTTCATCTTGTTTCCTCTCCTTTTTGTCCTTGTGAATGAATTGTTATCTTATGCATGTGTCTATCCTTGTATGTTTTGATGTAGGTGGAAGGGAAGATTTTGTTGAAGTTTGCACTATGCTATGGGTTCCGAAATCTACAAAATGTTGTCAGAAAAATCAAAACAGGAAAATGCGATTACCATTTTCTAGAGATCATGGCTTGTCCTTCAGGTGAATTTCTGCAATCTGAATAACTGTGATCTAATGAAGCTGTTTGAATGGTAGATTGATCTATATTTAATGTCATTACTGTTAAAAACAGGTTGTCTAAATGGAGGGGGTCAAATTAAACCCAAGCCTGGACAATCTCCAAAGGATTTGATTGAGTTATTAGAAGCTGCTTATCAGGAAAACGTAAGTACATTCAGTAGGATTGTTGTTTATGGCTTCCCATACCCAATCTGGAACATATTTTGATAGGACCTTTTTGTTTGTTCTGGTTAAGATGTCACATTGATACTGTTTGTCCGTAAAAATTCTCATGCTGAAAATGTCTTATCAAATATGTGATTTTCTTGTTTTTACATTTAATTTTGTTCGTAAACGATTTTTCTCGATTTCTTGGCTGTTTTTGTTCCATTCTAAAAATGTGGTTTTCTAAATGACATTCATGTTCTTATATCTACATATCAACTATATCAACTCATAAGTAGATATGAACCCATTATGCTGTCTCTGAAAGCCAACTTGATAAAATTTGAAAAAACAAAATAAATAATAACAGAGGCAATATGCTGGTAGATGTAGAACGTATGAAATGATAAGCTACTGCTAGGCTCCCAGTAGTAAACACTTATGTTAGGAGGAGGGCCAGGAAGGGATATGTTTCAAGAGTTGGTTACATTGGGTTCAGGTTGAGCATGCATATGTTCCGGCTGAAAGCTATGAGTGAGGTAATCAGTTTTGGTTAGGGAATGGTAGGGAGAGAAGCTGATCCTTTTGGCCTGGCTTGGCATTTTGCTATTGAGCTTGGAGCTCTTCTTGCTTGTTTCCACTTCATCATTGTGACATGTGGGATTACCTGTTAGACGGGGTAGGGCAGTTTAGTAGCTAGAGTTGGTTAGCCATTTGTTTGCGGAGTTGTATTGCAGATATTGTTTTATTTTGTACTATAATTCAATGTGCTTAATCAGCCCCATTCCTGTCTTCTTTGTGCATTTAAGCTTCTGCTTATGTATATAACTCGGTCGCAGGTTTTAATTAGAGATCCTTTCGAGAATCCTGTGGTGAAAGATATATACAAGGAGTGGCTGGAGCAACCAGGCTCGGAGAAGGCAAAGAAGCATATGCACACTGAATACCACCCAGTTGTAAAAAGCATTACTTCCCAACTCCACAACTGGTAACCAAATGCCACTCCTAACATAGAATTTTGTAGCACAAAAGCTGAAAGTTAGATGAATTAGAACTGAGTTTTGGCGAGATTTATTATCCCTCATGCTTGTTGTGGTAAAGTCACTCCTGGAAATAAAAGGCCCAATTTTGATAGGATTTAACACTTGAAATGTAATCCTTGACTTCTTGTTCTTCCACCTTACTTACGTTGGCCTCTGCAGGTCTTCATCCTGTACATGATCTGTATTTATGTTGTAAGATAGAAGAAGAAAAAAAAGAAATAGTTTGATTTCTTGTTAAATTCTTTATAATAAGTGTTTTTTGGTCATTTATTATTGTTTTTTCCCCCTTCTTTCTGAATAAACATACTGTGTGGATGAAGAAGATCCAGCCGTTTAGATATATTATTGAGCGAATGCTCTGTTTCTTTGTGCCTTTCTGCTTCTTTGAGTGGCTCCGGCTATTCAATTTATGTCATGTTGATATTTGTTTTTGATATTTCTAGGTAGAGGTAAATTAATATTTTGATCATTTTTACGTGTATATCTTTTATGTATCATTTTTGTAGAATTCATAATGTAATATAAAGTGTTTCATTTACTTTGTAATATATATAATCAATATACTTTTTCTCTTTTTAAAAAATGTCTTAGGAGCCAATTTGTTCCAAAAAAAAAAATAAATAAAATAAATAAATAAATAAATAAAAATTAGGAGCCACAGCGAGCGGCTGGAGCTGTAGGGAGCTGAGGAGCAAAGCTGTAGATAAGATCGAAGAAGGGGTCAGGCTCCTGGTGGAGCAGAGGAGACGGTTAGGATAACGAACTTGAAACGCGGAGCCCTATCATTATATATTTGTATTGCATTATGTCAAAGAATGGTTAACTCTACTTGGACTTCTTATAAATTATTTTTAAACTTCAAGGCAATTAAAATAAATTTCAAATTGTCGAGGTCATATGTTAAATAAAAATTAAATCAAATATCAATATTGAAGTGTTAGTTTTTCAAACTTTAGAAATCAATTTAATTTAAATTGTAGCAAAGTATTAGTTCTAGAAACTAAGTTCAAATTTTAAGGAATAAAAATGTATTTTGACAATTTTTTATAAAAATGTTACAAAAGTAATAGTTATAAATATTAAAAATTCAATATAGATCTGAATACGTATATGCTAGAAAAAATAATTACATAACAATATGAAAATTACATTAAAATATGTTTTAAAAAATAGGAAACGGTTGAAAATAATTATAAATATGGTAAAATTTTACTACCTGTGATATGATAGACTCAGATAGACATTTATTATTTTATCATATGTTTATCGTCTATTGCAACCTATCATGAATATAAAAGTAAAATTTTGCTGTTTTTTTTAAATAGTTTGATATTTTTTATTTATAATAATTTTCCTAAATAACCAAATATTATTCAATAAGTGATTCTGGTTGAATATAGTTATTTTTTCTATTACATTTGGTCAATATCTAAATAAATCAATAATATATGTTCACATTATTTCAATTACCATAATTTAAGTTAGACTACTTAAAGATTAAAAGAATGCTATTTAGAATATACTTCTCAAGAAATATATATTTGTAATTGTTTTTGAGAAAATACATAAAAATTTATGGATAAAATATCATTTTGGTTTTTGTACAAGTTTGCTTCATTTTAGTCTATGTAATTTTAAATGTCCATTAAATAGAATCTCTAAGTAAATTTAGAAAGGAATAAATAAAGGTTTCATATGAAACAATGGTGAAAGAAAGATTAAAATGAAAAAGGAAAAAGGAAATAGAAACAAGATAAAACTAAAAAGAAGCAGTCTACACTGTATTTGTGACAATGAACACAATCCATAGAATTGTCTTTTTAGCTGAATTAAAGTTTCTACAAGAACTGAGCCTTTCAATCCTAACTCACAAGTTAATTAGAATCCTATCTAATGCTGTGTAGCTATAAAGGAACTTTGGTTCTTGAGTCTCCCCATTGGATGGTCCCTTTCCAATTCCCTTTCCAAGTTAGAAATTAGTAAAGTGTAATGACCCAACATTTTGTATATACTTAATTAACTTAAATTGAGATAATTACTCATACAACATAATTTCCTTTTTTTTTTTTTAATAATAATAATGTAACTCATGCTTCTATTGAAAGTATGTCTTATCAATGTAAATAAAGCTTCAAACCAAAATTTAGCCTGGAAATTATAAAATAATACTATGTCCTTGATAAACTAAGTATGTTGTTTTGATTCAATTAATCTAAATTCCTTACTATGTCTAAAACCAAGAGAGGGGTAGTATAAAGGATTTTATGAGTGGTTCCTAGAACCCTTCATGCAATAAAAGAATATTTATAAACAACATCATTATTAACATTGTCCTCTTTCTCGATGAATTCATCATCATCCACATAACTATGTCTGAAAACAAAAAATGTGAAACCGCGAGAGGTAGTATAAAAGATTTTATAAGTGGTTCCTATCATAAGGAACCATTCATACTTAATCACACATATCACGCTTGCATGTTTGCATATCTTACCCTAATAGATATAGATTATGAGAATTGAACATATTTACACTTGCTTACATAACCTTACATACATATTTATATCATTGATTTGGCGATATGCTAACTAGAAATACCCAATACCATAACCGTTAATCTGCATGTAATATTTATATGATAATTGCCCCTAATAAATACCATTAACATAAACTAATTTTATTTCATAAAAGTTTAGCCCTTAGTAGAAACCATACTTGTCATATCATACATTTAGTTGGATAACATATTTGTTTAATTTGGGTATTTCATGCACAACATATTCATACCTAATCCCATGACACATACAACTATTAACTTGACTTCAATGCAATGTAACACACAACTATGTCATGCCTAATCTAAACATGTTTTACTCGTCAACGCACTAACATAAATTGTCAACGTATAGAATCATGAAAATTACATGACGTAAATATGCTTTCAAAACACCTCAAGTAAATATCATCAAACAACAATTAAACCAAACATTTATCACATAAATATAGTATAAATCATTCATAATTAATAATCAAATTCAAAGATTAATGTAACAGATTACAATTACACAAACTCTCAATTGATAAATTATTCAAAAAAATCACTCGCGAAAATAGAATAATAGAAAGAAAGAAAGAAAGAAAAAAACTATAGAATAAAACATCCCATCGGCAACTTATGATGAAAACTACTCACAAATAATAATATGAACTATATAGTTAAACAAACATAATAAAACAAAACGTTGAATTGGATAACATATGATATAATCTACTTAACACACAAACTTGAATTTTAAATCCTTTAAAGCTTTCTAAATAACATGTATCGTGATTTAAAATAGATTTTAAGTACTTAAATTTAATTTCCCTAAAGAAGCTCATTACCTAGCTAAATACACTAATTTATCTAGCTAACCTAAATTACACATAAATTACTACAATTATCATTAATAATAAAATTATCATTTAAATTCCATAACATAATTTTTTAGTGATTATATTAACATATGATTTATGGTAAAAACTTAAGAGGATAAATTAAGAAAACTTTACTATGGTTGAAATTAACTTAAGTCCTCTTTCTTATGTACTATCTTTAAATAAACACCAATCTATTATATTTTTAATTTCTTAATGATCTTAATTTACATTCTTAATAGTAAGAAGAAGATATCCACCTAATATTATATTATATTCTTACTCATTCTTTCCTTCTAATATTCAAATAACTAAATATAAATTAAGGAAGTCACTAATATTTAGAGTGAATTTCTTCTAGAAATAGAATAATTATATGCAAACGAGTAATTAAAATCGACTTGGATCAAAAGTTATATTAATTAAACTTAATAGCTCTAAATTATCTTAAATTGTGTTTTTAAAGAATTATAATGCAAAATTTAATAATTTAGTACACTAGAATATAGAAATTAGAAAAACATAACCATTTTTTATTATAAAAATATTCATAGAGGTCGTTTAGATAGTAGATATTGTTTCATGGATATAGATATTAAATGTCTGAGTTTTTAATGCCTAGAAAAATTAATGTCTATGTTTGGATTTGCAAGATAATTAATGTTGGAAGTTAAATAATTGTTTTTTATTAATCAATTTTGCATCTAGAAACTAAAACTAAATAATTATCTAATCAAATGTTCAAATGTAAGAGAACAAGTAATGTAGACGTAATTAAATTTAATTATTGAATATATTGTTATATTGATTACTTATTTAATCACTCAAAATATCAATAAATAAATATTTTTTAATTGAACATTATTTAAATTATTTTATTTAATTTAATTGAACATTTTTTAAATTATTTTATTTAATTAATAAAAAATGAAATGAATATAAATTAGTCAGAATACTAGTAATTAATAATAAAATTTTAAATTAAATAGTTAAGATAACCTAAGATATTAATGGTAAATGTATTAGGTGAAATTTATTAAGTCTAAATAATATAATTATATTCTATAATTAATTAAAATTAATAGTTATAATTAATTGAAATTAATTTATTAATTAATCAATACAAAAATCCCACAAGCATGGTGGAGTGTATTAAAAATCCCAAGTAAGCATGGAGTGTATTAAAAATCCCAAATCAAATGGGTTTTAAAATTCCCTAGATACTAATATCCTGAGTTTTAAAAAGTGAAATCCTATGAAACAAATAAAGATATGAAATGTCTGTATGTATGAAATTCCATGACAATATCTGTGAAACAAATCCTCCTTAAAGAACGTGCGAGATATTACAGCAAGGTCCGATATTAGCAAAAGCCAACTGGGGCAAGCCTTTGAGAATGCAACAACATTTTAGATTTTTAGAGTTTTATGTTGAAATGTCTGAATATGGTTCTCTAAAAGGAATTTTGCTTATTAATCCAGAGAGTGAGGAATTACTTTGTTGACATTGGATTCTTGATTGCAGAGATTTGTTTATGTGATGACAAAAACGTAATCGACAAGCAAAAAACGAAAACAGTAAAGAACCAGACAAGTAAAAAACGAAAACAATAAAGAACTAGACAAGAAAAAAAATAAAAAAAATAAAGAACGAGACAAACAAAAAACAAAAGCAATAAAGAACGAGAAAGTGATTTACGTGATTCACAAATAGTATATTAGCTATAGGAAGAAGAGAGCAAATTTATTATTAAAAAGAAAATCAAATAGTATATTAGCTATAGGAAGAAGAGAGCAAATTTATTATTAAAAAGAAAATCAAATAGTATATTAGCTATAGGAAGAAGAGAGCAAATTTATTATTAAAAAGAAAATCAATGGTACAGATGCAGATATTTATAATAGACACCAGAACGCAATCCAATGAATTTTTTATAAAACAAATTAAGTTTCTACTCTTTCAAACACATCAACAGGGAATTGGTTAGCTCCTAGTCCTAGTTTGGCTTCCAGAGCAGTAGGTTTAAACTCTTGTAATCTATGGGTTTCCGAGCTCCCAAATTGGATTTCCTTCTCTCTCTTTAGTACAACCGATATGATAATACAACAATACTTGCACTTTTTGAAGTAAAAGGATAAAATTATCATAAAAAGAAGTTTATTCCTCAACTTATAGATTTATTTCTGAAGGATGCACCATAGTTTTTCAAAGAGAATTGAACACATCAACATTTAACATACATTTCTTTAACCAGAATCAGAGTAAATCCCAACATTTCCTCACAGAATTAAGCTCAGAGTGGCGATCAGGCTATGGAGGTTTTGTAGGTTACTGATGAACTTAAAAAGCCTACCATCTTGAGCTGCTCTTGTTCTTGCCTCCATTGTAAAGGCGGAAGAGACTGAAAGCTGAAATGCAAGATAGTACCACCATGCTCAAGCTGACCACCACCGCGCTTGCAAGTCCCTCCCCAACTTGGTTGCAGAACTTCTTGTACAGATCGCATATCTTCATCCATTGCAACTCCGGCTGCCCCAGTTTCCCGAACACCGCTGACTGGGCAGCCGATGCCACTGCTGCCACCGTGACATATGCCATAATCTGCACAAGTAACAGTACTTATCAAACTTCAATATTATTGGTTAATCTGCACAAGTAACAATACTTATCAACCTTGAACATTGCCGGTTCCTACATTAATTCTCAATTTGGTTCATGATTTTTAAAAAGTATAGATATAATATCTATAAGCTTTCAATTTTGTATCTAGCATGTCTCTAAACTTTAAAAAGTATAATAAATCTTTAGATTTTCAAATTTATGTCTAGTAAATTCTTGAACTTTTAATTTTATGTCGAATAGATCTCTAACACATTTGAAACTTTTTAAAATTATCTAATCTATTAGATTTAAAATTGAACTTTACATCTATTAAGACCTTTAAATAAATTTTGTGTCAGGTAGGTTTATGAGTTCTAAAAAATGTTAAACAATAGGTCATGAACACAAAATTGAAAGTTGCTTAAAAATCTAATACACACTTTTTAGAGTTAAAAAAGAACCTTAAGAATTTTGGGATCAAATAGACACAAACATCAATAGTCAAAACGTTATCATCAGATGTCATCCTTTGTTTAGAATTTGGACCATTTTTGTGGTGATAAGTTATTATTTATGAATATGCACAGATAAGGTTCAATATTATATTAATGTGGTTCTAACAAGTTAATATTGGCCCCAAATGAGTATCAACCTCAAGGTTAGAGGTTAGATCATATTGTTAAAAGAAAAAAAAAAGTGTTAATATTCGTTGATAAACAAGTGTTTGGACCGAGTTTTAAGATATTATTTACATTGGAAAGCAAATTTTAAGACTAGAACTAATCTTATTTTGAGGTGCCACCATAATCCGCAATAAATTTCTTTTACTCTTTCTGGAGTCAACAACATGACTCCAACAAGTAATCTATGGTACTTTTAACTAAAAGCAAGACCGTGGGACAAGTTTTAATTGAATAATAGGGGTAATAATGAAACTTCTTCTGCACGTATCAGGACTAAAACAAATTATGGTTGAGCTTAAACTAAAAGGATGTGGAGAAAAAAGGAATTCTGATTTAACCAAAACTAAAATACGATACGTAAAATTGTAAGGACAGAAATTAAGATAGAAAGATAAGCAAATACTGAAGTGCACAAGAATATTTATTGTAGGCCACACAAATTTTTTGGACAGAGGTTGGTAGAACCAAATTTCACTTGGAACTTGGATTTATTACTTTTATAGCCGTACAACAAGTGATTTTCCCTTTAGTTTATGATAATAGAATCCTCAGACAATACCAACCAATATCATAAATCGATTTATTCATGGCCAGAATCAGATATTACTCGCGGCAGAAGAGAGAAGAAACAAGCAAAAAGCATATAAAGAACATTTTCTTAGTGTAATATGGTCATCTAGTTTATTCAGTAAAAATATCAAAAAGAGCTAAAAAGATTGGACTTGCAGAGGAATCTCCCAGGTCTAAAATGTACCTGATCGCCAGAGAAAATGATCCAAGCTAAAGGCTTGCTGAAGAGCACTTTTCCCTTCACCATGCTCACCACACATCGCAGTCCTTGAACCAAAGAGTAAGCTGCTGCTATTGCATTTGCTACCACCAAAAACCTGTGTTATATCATAGCATCAGAGGAAGCTTGTGTCAATACTAAGAGGTAAGCTCTGTAATGAATTCTGTGCCAATTGTTTAGTCTACAAGTTCAAGGAGTGATAAAAATACGTACATCACAACCCATCATTTTATCGTGATTAATTAAGCTTTTTAGTCTAGCAATAGTTTAATTTGTAATAACAAAACCAAACCAAGTACAAGAAACAAAAGAGAGAAAGAGAGACCAAGTAGTAGTTAATAGGGTGGGATCAAAATCCGACCAAGTACAGAAACAAAATACGTAGTAACTGTTAAGATCCAAATAAGCAGAGAGAGAGAGAGAGAGAGAGAGAGAGATTACACAAGAGCTTTCATGTCTGTGAATTTGGCCCTCTTTCGAATGGCAAAGATATTTTTAACTTCAGTATCAGTCCCCACAAGAACAGCTGCAAGAACTCCAAGACCACATATCACAAACCTCAACACCAATTCAACCACCCTCACCCTCTTATCAAAGACGTTCAAATTGGAGCCATGATACACTGGGACATTCCCAGGGCTAATACCAATGCCAGAGTAGCTCATTTTCTCCAGTCCAACACCCAAATCCAGAAAGAGAAGCAAGAACTTAAAAAGAAGAATCTCAATTTGGAGCCAGACAATTCATCAAACACTTGCTGGGCATGCAGGAGGGTACCCTTCTTATAAGCACTCTGCACAAGGCCAGTGCCAATTAAATTAGTGAAGTGGATGTAAAATTCGACAATATATTTAACAAATTAGAGAAAAACTGGAGGTGGGAAATCTCTTGAAGGGTAGGAAAGCAAGCAATTTGCGGACAAGTGGCGAAAACAGAGATTGTGGAAGCGGGTTGATGATTTTACTGAAGAACGCACCTCATGCTGCGAAATAAAGAGGGGGTTTAATGGAGTCTGATCTGAATCTGGTTCAGCATTCAATGAGTCTACTAGGAAAAGCCATTTGTATTTGGAAATCAACATTGAAAGCGATTCGCTTGGAAGAGTGATTTTTATAATGATTTTTTTGGGTTTCTATTTCTGTGTCTTTTTCTAGAAAGAGGAAGCAGTTTTTGTAGTCCCAAGAAAAGGTGGCGTCGTCAGATAAGATGGGGACACCCGCTGCTCTTAAATTCGTCGCTTGTTTTATTTATTAATTTTTTAAATTTATTAACACCCTTTTCTTTTTAACCTTTTTTCAATTTTACTCGAAATTTTAATTTTACAAGTAGAATAAGTGGTAAAACTAATATTAAATTACAATACAAGTCTATTTCCCAATTCTAATTTTTTTTTTTCTTAATAGATAATCATTTCATAACAATTATAAAAATTTTAAATTCATTCATACTCTTTGTTGTATGGTGCTTAGATCTCTTTCCCTTTTAGTTGCTTTACCTGTACTAGTGGCCTTGACTTCAATTCACTTTCCTTTAGTTTGGTTTTGATATTGTCTGAACTGACTCGCATAAGAGGTCTTCACACCAATATAATACCAAACTTATTGCACTCTAATATCTAAATTAGTGCAAAGAGTAAATAATTTAACTAATTACTAAAAGAGCTAAGGTCAACTTTCTCCTTTTGAGATTATTGCCCCTCCTTGTGGGGTAGTTAAATTGAGCTATTTATAAGTCTTTCCTTTTACACATGTCCATGGTTGCATGTGATGGCAGGTGGTATCAAGGATGTTTTTGGCACTTGAGGTTGCAAGGCCTTGACTCGTTTATTTTCCAAGTGGTATATATTTATCTGGTCGACTAGTCGGCCAAGCACTAATATTTTCTTTTTGGGATTTGCTCTTTTTTAGTTACCCTTTAGGCTTAAGCTCGCCCTTGGACTTTCAAGTCTTGCCTTGGACAACCTCAAGACTTCTAAATTTTATTTTTGAAAAAAAAAATTGATATTAAATCACAAATCTATTTCCTCAACTCTAAAGCCTTTTTAATATGTCAAAATATAAAAGTGTCTCGATCCCTAATATAAAAGTTTCTAGATCCCTAATAATGTTGTGGACCATCATTTTTATTGTATCTATTATACATAAAATCAAACTTCATGTATGAACAAAAGTTTTAAGCTAGCTTTTAATTTTGTGTCTAATAATATTTTTGATTAATGATCTATTAGACATAAAATTGAATTTAAAATTGCAAAAGACTTATTAAATGCAATCAAAAGTTTTAGAACTGACTTATTTATCAACTTTTTCAACTATCACCTCTAAGAAACCAAATGTTGCCTTACGAAAAAAAATTATCGAGAGCAAATAACCTTTACTTCATCAAAGAATGTGTGATGTATATGGCATTCTTTTGAAGAAAAGATAGACACAAGGAACGAGGATTGTCAAAATTTGACGATGGAAGCTTGACATTTATGATTCAAAATTGAAAGTTTTAAAATTTATTATATACATATATTTTTTAGGTTAAGTATCCATTAGAGACAAGCTCAAAAGTTTGGGACAAAATTAATAAATTAAATTAATTAAATTTCTACGGGGTGTTTGAGGTGAGAAGATGAGATGAGTTGTGATATGAACTCAACTCATTGTTTGGAAAGCCAACTTTTGCATGTCACCAATATTTTATATCATGTCCACCAATGGGTGCACTCAACCCTTGTCACCGTCGATGCCTTGTTGCTCAACTCCGGTGACTACCTCCGATGACCAACTTCAACATCCAACTCTAACAACCACCCCCGATGGCCAATTCTAATGATCACCTGACAGCCAACTCCAACAACCATCGCCTATGGCCAACTCTTGCAACATTCAACCACCACTGTTGATGGTCAACTCTGATGACCTCTGATGACTATTACAAATTTTGGTTTTGTTGACGCTTAAATTTTTTGTTTTGTTGACATTCGTGACACAAATAATACTTTTATGTCAACGCTTTGATGGAACTTATGTACTTTTGTAAGTTCTTGTTGCCTCCTAAACGTTTTGACACAAAAGCCCAAAACCATTATTTTATAGTCGATCTTTATAGTAATTTAATATTAATAAAATAAATTTTATCACGTAAGAAATCAAATAAACTTGTATGTAAAAACACTTTTTGAGAAAAATTTGTTAGACACATGAATATTTTTATTTTAAAAAGTTTTTATCAAAAGTGTTATAAAAAATATGACTTAATTAGAAAAGTCACATGCACACATTTGTAAAATAATTGCTTAAATTAAAAAAAAAAAAAATTGAAATGCATGATCGAAAAGTAAACTCTAAACCTGATTTCCCAAAACTCCAAACAATACATGCTTGCTTAAAAAACAATAAAATAACAGAGTGCAATCTATACTTTATTAAAATATATATATATATATATATATATATATATATATATATATATATATATATATATATATATATATATATAGAATTATTGAATAAAAAAGTTTCCAAACAAAAATAATCATCATAAACAGACTATTTATGCAAAAAAAAAAAAAAAAAAAAAACTACACCAAATATACATATGAACTCAACACCCCAAACATCAAAAACACAAACATATGAACTCCATAGACATAAACTCCACAGACATATGAATGAAGGGATTGAATCCCTTTGTTGGAAGCGTTTGATCGCTTTGCCCCAATTTTGTTACAATGAATTTTACAGAACAAAAAATAATAGAAGTAATAAACATACTTTTACAGATTGATTAAGGAAGAAGGTTAATACCTTTGTAGATCAAACATTCAAAGTATCCTTCTAATTTTAAAAAAGTAAAGAATACAGCACGTTTCGAACAGTACCAATGGACCTCCTTTGGTATTCTCTCGGAACAAGGTGGTTTATGAGAAATTGAAAAAATTCATTTCAAGAATTATTCCTTTTTAGAGAGAAAAAATTGGGAGAGATTTTTTTATGTGAGTGGAAGCTTTCTTCTATCACAGTATTTTTTGTCACCCTGTGAATTAAGATCACTATCTCAATTTATCGTGAGGGAAGTTAACTTCTCTCCCCATTCACCAGTCCGCTGCAATGTAGGGGAATTGTTTTATTTATTTATTTTATATTGAATTAATTTTATATTTAATTAATATAAATTAATAAAATCAAATTCAATTAATTTATATAACATTCAAATATTAATTAATTAACAATTGGATTAATGAAATCTTATGTAATTAATTAAAAAATCAAATATCATATACTTAATCTAATGTATCATATTCTTTCCTAACCTATAGTTTTAATATGAATCCAATTCATATTAATTTAATATTTAAATCCTATACAAATATTAATACTTTCATATTATAAAGTTTTAATTTTTAATCTAATTAAAAAATTAACTTTATATTATAATGTATCTCATACATAATTTTAATTGCATCATATACAATTAATTTCCTTAATCAATTTGAACATTCAAATTCTTTCAACACTTAATTTCCTTATTTTAACTCGTTGTGAGCTACGAAAGGGACCTAACGGACCTACAGTTATAAGCTCCAATAATCCGAGATTAATTAGTTAAACTCTTTAATTATATTAATCAATATTCATTAACTATTAGGCCAACTACTAAAAACCATAGCTGCACTCTTATGAACTGCGGTATATTTATGTGTCTATTGATTGAACCATATTGTACGTCAATCCTTCACAAGGTGTTCGTAATTACAGTTGGATTAAATTATTGTTTACCCCTGTAATTGCCTCTTACACCTTAAGTACCACTAATCCTCTAATGAATAATTTTATTTATGGTCCAACCACAAGCAAATTCCCTCTCGGGCCAATGAGAGGGCGAGGCCTCATTGTTCAAGTCTCGGAGTCAGCATTTAAGAGAACAACGTATCTACTTTCTTAAAGTCAAGAAGTTGTGAATCTCATCTTGTGTAGGGTTGGCAAAAAAAACCCGCGGGATCCCGTTTCGATCAAGTCAAGGAATCCTTGGTTTGATCGAGGAAGGGGGTCAAACTGGGGAGATTCTCCAGGTAGCTGTCTGGGGTTGGGGCGGGGACAGGGAGGGTATCCCCGACCTCGCCCCAATATATCCCCCACAACCCCTTATTATATATATATAGATTTCTAGCTCAGTCGCTCTTGCCCTCTCGCCCTCTCGCTGCCTTTGTCTCGTTGCCTCTGTCTCGCTTTCACACTCTCTCTTGCCCTTTCACTATCTTTAGATCTCACCTTCTTGCTGGCTCTGTCTCTTGCTTTCACTCTTGCTCTTGCTCTCTCTCTATCTCGCTCTCTCTCAGTCTTGCTCTCTCTCATAATCTCGCTCTTGGGGAAACCCCACCCCCGTCCCCGCCTACAAATAGCAAAGACGGGGCAGAGATGGGGGTAAATTCCCCCCACAGGGGCGGGGACGAGGAACCCCCACCCGCCCCACCCTGCCCCCATTGCCAACCCTAATCTTATGAAGTTATGTTCCTAGTTCCCCACTCGGTGTCATTTCCAAAATGGTAGGCATATTGAGTCGGCAGCTAAGGCCACTCTCACCCATACAAATCAAAGAACGACCCTTATGAGTAAGAATTTATAACTCACTCAAGATTGAGATCGAGTTACATGGTTATCGTTTGAAATATAAAACTTTTCGTTTAACGGTGTTATAAAGAGAGATATAATTTCATAGTCCAATCTCATGCAGACTCGTTGTATATGATACCCCGCTTACATATCATTATATGAACGATTTGGATCAAACCGTTTGTAACACTTACAAAGTGGATTGTATTTATAGTATTACCAAGATAATGCATCAAACTTTATTCATATACTATAAAACCCTTTGAGTTATTTTTCTGAACACAATTCATTTGTATGTCAACGACATACTGTTCAAGATACATTAGAGAACCTTTGGTCTTAATTTATTGCATTTTGAGTTATGTTAATAAATAACACTTATTAAAAAATAAATAATAATTTATTTATTAATACTTTGTTTACAAATTTACCGACACATAAATTCTAATAATAAAATTAATTCAGCATGCCAAACTAAAGATTTATGATTAGCTTCTAATTTTGTTATTGATTACAATATTTACATAGGTGAGTTGGAGCAATTTGTGTGTTTGGATTTGTAGAAATCAATTAAAGCTTTATATGACCTATTACTATTAGTTAGGTTGCAATCTTACATGAGGTGAGAGTTTGAAGTTCGGATCTCAAGAAAAATTAGTAAACCTTTCGTTTATAATTATGTTGGAAAAGCTTTAAATTTATCATTTATTCTTATTTGATGTTGAATTTAATTAACACACTATTAAAAGTTTGGTTAAAACTGGCGGTTAAATTTAATGATTATTTATGTTTTTTGAAAAGTACGAACCAATAAATCTTCATCAAATTGCATCACGAAGCCTCTTTTATTAATTTTGGTCGGTCGTGATAAATTTTGTTATCTTATTTTTATTTTACTTTTTTGGCTCATTTAGGCATACGAATCCCCCATATAAATATATCAAATCGAGGATAATTTTGTAATTTAAACCTTCTTTGAAAATTTTGTGATTCAGTTTTTTTTTCTTTAAAAAAAAAAAAAAAAAAAAAAAAAACTGATTCTACTCTAACCCATCAAAATCACTTTTTCAACGGAATATTGAGAAAATGATTTCTAACTAATTAATTTTTTTCCTAAGTTTAGACACTACATTTATAATTTTTTAAAATAATATTTTTGCTCTTTTGGATGATTTACGCACGTTAGTTGAATATGACAGCTAATAGGAGAACTTTTAATTTCTCTCTTTACTCTAATTTTTTTTATAAATACTATTTACTCTCACTTACACTGGGTCATGGAATCTCACGTGCCATTCATCTTTTTCTTTTTCTTGTTTTTTTTATTTATTTAATTTTACATTTCTTTGGCCATTACACTCTTCAACTAATTCTATTTTATCATCGTATACATTCATACTTTTTTTTTACCTGTTATTAGTTTTTTTTTCTTTTAATTTAATTTTACATTCCTCTTTTATCATTATATCTTTTGACAATATTATTTGGTTCTAATATCCTTTGTTTCTTCATCTTTTTAAATTTTATTACTAAAAATATTAGTAAATTGAAATTTAAAGCCATTTATACACACTCTTAACAAATACAAATTCCTTCACACAATAACTACACATTTCTCATTCTTGCACCGTTTCACATAACGAATATATATATATGTGCACAAACTTCATTTTATTAGAGAGCTCAAAATCTTCTAAATGAAAATTAAAAGATTTCGTTCTCAATAAGAGAATTTAGATTTTTTTTTTTGGGATAAAAAGATACTGTTAGATTTTAGGAGAATGTAATTTTTTTTTTTTTGGATAAAAACGAGATACTGAACTTATTTGTAGAACATGTAAATACAATTCAAAACTCTTTTTCAAGGCTTTTCTCCAAAATTAAAAGGTCAGCAGATTTTATTATTATTATTTCTCGTCTGACAATAACAGTTTCAATTAACAAAATGTTGAACTTTATGGACCTTAAAAACAAATTAAATTGAATTAGAATATGTATCTAACCAATTCCCTTTTGTTTTGTTTTTTAAATTTTAAGAAGGTATAATTGTTTACTAATTACTTATTTGAGAACACATATAAATATAATTTGAAAAAACTATTTGGAGTTTTTACTTCTGAACAATCGGAGATACTTATTTGATAATATTTTATATACATTCCATTTTTTTTAACATAAACAAGATTATATATGAATAATTCTATTTTGTTTTGGTTTTTCCAATAAATAATTATTTGCTAGTATCTTATTTAAAAGCACAAAAATATAATTTACCAAATTAATCTAATGAATATATAGATTATTTTAAAATTATATTTCACTATTATTTGTTATTTTAGTTGAATTTAATGCAATTTCAAAATGTTTGAGTAGATATGACATGATTTCATATTAAAAAGAATCTTAAGTATATGCTGCTATTAAAGTTATTGATAATTTAATTTTATTCAAAACTATTTGAAGTTATAAATGAAAATATCTTAGTTGAATTTATCTCTTTAATTATTGTTTTTTTTTTTTTTTTGAAAAGATCTCTTCAATTATTGTGAACATCATGTCTAATACTTATAGAAATTATATTTGTTCAACCTTTTGTATTTCACTCTTTAAAATAATTATGCTCACATTTTTAGTTGCATTCAATACATTTCATATTCACTATGAATTAACTAAATAAAACATATATAATTTTGGTTACCATCTCTTTCACTACTTTTAGGTTTCATGTTAGATATTTACTATTTAAATTTTAAAAAATATATTTATTTAAAACTACGTGCATCTTACGTGTCCCCGACTAATATATAAAAAGTAATAAAAATAAAGTCACCACCACTTTGATCTCTTTGCTTTGAAGTTTTTTTCAATTTTAATTCTTGTAATTTCAAATGTTCAATGTTAATCCTTGTACTTTAAATAAAACTTAAATTTAGTCCATACTACTTGTTTATTGTTGATTTTTTCAAAAACATTTTATTATCTATTAGCATAATTTTGATAACATCTTCACATACTATATTTCCTTAGATGAAAATTATTGATAAAGGAAAAAACATTAACTTTGAGAGATTAAATTTAATATTTATAAAAAGTAAATAGGTTAAAATTAATATTAAAAGGAAAAGAAGTACAAAAGTAGGAAAGGGTATTATTTGGAAAAGTGGATGACATTGGTTGGTGAAGAAAAAAGAGGTATCCATTTGAAGGACACAATGATTAAATTTAGGATGAATTTAAAGGCATTCACATTGTTGTATTATAGTATGTTAGCCATGGTGGTAGGGCAACTTGTGGGTTAGGTAAAATGACTTAATTGGTCACGTTGGCATGATGTAATACCATGTTATGGTTTAATTTTTACTTATAAGATTAAGTTTATAAATCCATAAAGTATTCATTATGAAGTTCATTTTTGAACTCTACACGCAAGAAATAAGTCAATATGTCACTCTTAGGTGATGAGTTAAGTTGATTTGCCCTTCAACATCTAATTTCTATATAAAGAACAAGATGTGTATAAATACATGTGGTCTCTCATTGGACTAGAATTTCTTTTTATAAGCAATGTTGCTTATTTGGATGATAGCATAGGTAGATCTACTACAATCAAACTACTATTTGAACTTGAGTGAGGATAACTCAACCACAAGAGTTTGGTTTTTTTTTTTTTTTTTTTTTTGGAAATTCAAAATTTCCATTGGTTGATAATTGCTATACAGAACATAGTATTAAATT
>QLSR01000100.1:246975-257036 GCA_031780015.1 Citrullus colocynthis | reverse complement strand
GGGGGGGGGGGGGGGGGGGAAACTATGGGAGCTCATGCTAATAATGTGTTGTAAATTTGAGGAGAAAAATGACGCACAACGGGAACATGAATACCAAGGAAATATAATATAATATAATATATAAATAAATAAAATAAAATGTAAAATAACAAAATAACAAAATTTACTCTAGGAAAAATCTTAGATTCTCTAAATTTCTTTGAATTCTCACCAATGTGCAACACCAACATCCACCAAATACTAGTATTTAGAGGCAATTTGATAAGTAGGGGTTGGAAATACATGACTACTAAAAATGTGGATTATAAGACACATGACATTTGGAAATACGCATAAACATCTAAATTATACATATATATTTTTTTTAATATTTATAATACTCATTTGATTTTTATTTAAAATCTTGATCAAAATGTTTTATTTATTTTACCTTTTCAATAATCATTAGAACAAACTATCATAAACTGATATTATATTTCTTAGGATTTTCTCTATTTCAATAATATATAAATATAATTCACTAAAAAATCATCATCAATTAATATAATAAATATAACAGTCTTATTAAAAAAAAAAATTTAATTATTTCAAATCAAAATTTAAATTGATATTTAACGGTAAATGTTTTTGATAAAAATGTGAAATGGGATTGAGTTTTGATGTTTTTAAGAGATTCTTCCGTGTCTCTCTTACTGACAATGAACACCTTTCAATGGAAGGACAAGAGTAAGGGAGATAATAAACCCCTTTAAATAGAAGGAGTACAAGGGAGAGCTATAACTACAAAAGCCTACACTGAGAGTTTTGACGAAAGTTATGTAGAGTCGATGTTTGAAATATCAATGTTGTTGATGCAAAAGGGAAAACGCACTTGACCCTCACATAACACTAATAGTTGAATTTATAATTTGGGAAAAAGAGACCCTCACAAAAGGAGTATTACTTTCACATTTGTTGCATTTTTCGCTGTCCTGACCTTCTTATTATATGGCAAACCAACTTTATCACTCTAGAACCATGTCGAACTTGGCTCCTCTAAGATCATTCTCGGATTTGTAGTCATGCTTGGAATATCTATCCAAATGTTTTTTTCTTAAGACCCAACTAGGTTGCTCGCCCACATCCACCACAATTAAGCAGTGTTAAACGTAAGATTTGTGTTGTGCTCGTCTTTTTCTCGAGGAGCATAGACACATGAACTTGGCTTTTCGTCAACCAGAGATCATTTCCTTTTCTTGTGACACGCCAAATTGGGAGTGTTGATTAGATCTTCATTGTATCTAATTAGTTCCTCGATTTTCATCTTCCTGCACTTTAATGGAGCTAACCTGCCTATTTTTTGCGACGGGCTTTGACATATGACTTTAGTCCGACTTGAGGTGGTCCCTTAAATTTGGGCTTTGAATTTGGTTAGTTGAATGTAGGGTGGCCAACCCCCAAATTTTCACCAAATATCTTTACTCAAAATATTGTTTTGAGTCCCAATTGGGTTACTCATGGAAATATTCCCTTTAGTTAATAATTAAATCTCCAACTCCTAGTTGTTGAAGAATATTCCATAATCTCAATCTTGGCGAAATTTGCAAACTAGTTGAGACTTCATAATCTCGCTTCTGATTGTAATTGCTCAAAATCTACAAACTAATTGCTCAATCTTGGAGAAATCTGCAATCTCTAACTATTTGTTCTATTGCTTCAAAGGTTTTTCCTTTTGATTTTGAAGATATGAAAGTAGAGGCTACCAAAGTATTGATATAAAAGTTGATATACACTTATTGAAGCCTTGTATTAAGTATGAGGAGAACTTTGATATCTTAAAATGGTGGAAGGAAAATTCTTCTAGTAGATATAAGGTTCTTACCAAAATTGCACGGGATATTTTAGCAATTCCAATATTTATAGGTACTTCTGAGTCTGCATTTAATATTAGTGGGAAAGTAATTGATCCTTTTTGTTCCACGTTAGCTCCAACCACAGTTGAGACACTTGTATTTGCACAAAATTGGTTATGTTCACAAGCCATTAGCATTAGTTTTCAAACATACTTGGAGGATATTATAATTGTTGAAGAAGGTTCATATCTTTAAAATATTCTGTTTAGACTTTGAATATATTTATTTTGTTAACAAGTTTATTACTTTTTTAGACTTCAAAACAGGTTTAGAGGCAACAAACAAGAAGAGAAGGAGAAGCAAGACAAATGAACAAATTGAGCAGGATGATTGACTTTTGTATTAGTTACTATTTAGTGCTTTTATGTCGTAGAACTTTTATGTGTAGATCCTTTATGTTTGTACTTTGTAGAACTTTTATATTTGGACTTTGAAATTTCTAAGTTTATTGTTGAACTAGTACCTAGTAGTTACTACCTAATACTTGTTAATTACCATTTAAAATTTTAAATATCAATCAATCAAACAATAATTTGGTATAGAAAAGAGTAAAAGAAATAAAATTATAGAAGAAATTAAATAAATATGTGTATACATCTATTGAAATAAAAAATAAAACTCAAAATTGAAAACTGAACTGCTCCCAAACTAAACCGAAACTTAACCGAATACTCTCCCAAATCGATTTGTGCGGTTCGATTTAGTTTAGAATAATTCCAAACTAAATTATTTAATTCAGTTTGACTCCAAAACTGAACCAAACTTAATCGATGATGCTTGAGAATAAGATATTTGGGAATCAAACATGACTGTGTTTAGTTGTGCATGGAAAATATTATCAAAATTTTATGAATAAAAATTATGCTTATATTTAATTTATGAATTTAAGCATAACAATCTTATATAATTTTAATAGATTAATTAATTAAAAAAATAAATAACATCCAATATACTAATAAAAAATTCAATAATTAAGAATCAATAATAATTTTAATTATAAATATGTGAAACTTCAATAATTTATAATTAAAATTAACCAATTAATCGTATTGATTATAATCTAATACTTAATCAATTTTAATTAATTAGGTTCAACATTATTAATTTTATTTTTAATTAAATAATATAAAATTTTATATAAAAAAAGATTGTTTTCAAATATAACAAAATGAGCCAAACTATTTATAAATATAGAAAAGTTTCATTGTCTATTAGTGATAGACAACTATGGACTTCTATTACATGACCAATAGATCGCGATAGGCTTCTATATAGAAGTCTATCCCTGATAGATAGTGAAATTTTTCTATATGTGTAAATAGTTTGATATATTTTTTATTTATAATAATTTTTCTATAAAAATGATAAAATGAGATAAAAATATGATATGTTAATAAAGAATATTAATAAAGAATACTAAAAATATATTTTATAAATATGATATTTTAATAATGAATGAAGTAATAGAAAATAATCACAATAAATAATTAACTAACTATAAATAATCAATGACGATCATATGATCATAATGAATGATCAAATTAAAATTAATCACAATATCACAATAAATAATTGTTTGATTATAAAAAAGAGTAATCAGTTATTGTTTGAAAATGAATTAAATATATTTAAGATATTGTTAATTAATTAATTAATAATTTATGTAAATAAGTAATTGCATTTATATAATAAATTTTTATTTGTAAAAATAAATTAAGAAAATATTTTAATAGATTATTATTGATTTATTAAAACAAATAATTATATTAATTTTCTTAATTTAAAAGTAAAGGAGGAGGAAGAAAAGGGAAAATCCACAATTTTAGATGATGAAGAAAACTCTTGCCTGTGTAGGAAATGAAAATGCCTAGTAATAAGATATATATTATCAGAGGACTTGTTTAAAAAATAATGTCATTTTAATAAATAATGACAAAAATAGGGTAGAGGTAAAACTATTTTAAAAAATAGGTGGGAAAATCGTGGAGGGGGTCCATGATTTCGTAAAATTAGCCCACATAACATGCAAATGGTGGACCCGGTCTACGATTTTGCTTACATGTCTCGGTCAACCTTGCTACAACTACCACACTACCATGCGCCACAACTGCCATGTTGCCATGCTCTCTCGCTTTCGCTCTCGCTTGTCTTGCTCGTCTCCTTCCTTCCTCACTCACAATCTTATCTCTCTCGCTCTCTCTCACTCTCACTCTCGCTCTCGCTTGTCTCGCTCTTGCTCGTCTCCTTCCTTTCCTCACCTAGAGTCTTATTTCTCTCGCTCTCTCTCATTCCTCTCACTCTTGCTCTCTCTTTCACTTATCTCACTCGTCTCTTTTCTTTCCTCACTCACAGTCTTATCTCTCTCGCTCTCTCTCACTCTTGCTCTTGCTCTCGCTTGTCGCGCTCTCGCTCATCTCCTTCCTTTCCTCAATCATAGTATTATCTCTTTTGCTCTCTCTCGCTCTCGCTTGTCTCGCTTCCTTTCCTCACTCACAACCAGTCTTATCTCTTTTGCTCTCTCTCACTCTCGCTCTCGCTCAATGGAATTGGTCGCATTAGAGTTTGGAGTCTTCGTGTTGGAGAAGAAGAAGAAGAAGAAGAAGAAGCTAGAGAAGAAGTTAGAGAAGAAGAAGATGTAGGAGGAGAAGTAGAAGAAAAGAAAAAAATAAAAAAGAAAAAAAGGACATAGAGGGAGTCACGATTTGAAGGAGAAGAGAAAAAAGGAAAAAAAAAAAAAAGAAAAAGAGAAAGAAGAAAACTCGGTCGACGTGGGTAAATCGTGAACCTAATCTACAATTTGCATACAATGTTGACTGGAGATTTGGGTAAATCGTGGACCCAGTCCATGATTAGCATGTCATGCGGAAATCGTGGATCCCGTCCACAAGTTCGCTATCCTACTTTTGTCAATATTTTCAACCAACCCAATTTTTTTTTATTATTTATTAAAATAACATTATTTTTAGAAAATGTCCATTATCAAGAAATGTGTTAAAAATTTTGTAACAAATATATGTTTTGGATGTTTGCGTCAATTCCCATCTAGAAAACTCTCCAACTCCCACCAAACAACCCCTTGTTACTAATGTTGTATAACATCGAAAAGCCACAATCATAACATCGAAAAGCCATAATCATACACACATGAGCCAACTCCTTGTTACTAATGCTAAGGTAAATCATTCATGACAATTACAGATCATAAAATTATGGTTAGCAAATAAACAAGGAAAATTACAATGGATAGCAAAAAAAAATATAAGGGTATTTGCAAAGATAATAGTGATTTTCTAAAATTGCAAATATAGCAAAAAAATTTAAACCTAATTCCTGATTTACTATCTTACCCTCGTTTGTGTACAACATGTATATCTAATATATTTTATATTTTATTATGTTAGTAAACTGATATACTTAGTATTTGGTATATTAATCAATAGATATATTTTATTTAGAAAATATCAATTATACAATAACTAATATATCATGACTTAATTGTCTTATGGTCGACGTTATTTATTTGATTATGGTAAATATGTTCTTTTCTTTTGTTTTGTTTTGTTAAGAGTTACAATTTTGATGTTAATGATTTATTTTAATTGATATACCAAATATAAGTTATATTAGTTCATCCAAATAATCCAATTTTGATGTTAATGATATATTTTAATTGATATACCAAATATAAATTATATTAGTTAATCTATTTTATTTCAAATCTGTTATATGGTTTAATAGTATATACGTTATATTTATTTTGGTATATCAATTGTATAACAAATCGTATATCAATTTATCGATATACCTAATTTAGAGGGAAAAAAAATAAATAAACGTATATTGTTAATATACCAAATATGAAGTATCTCATTTTAGGAAGGATGCTTAAGGTTATAACATTAACATTTCAAATGTATATTAATACTAATTCAAAATGAATTGCATGTAGATCATTGGTGTATAATAGTATACATAATAAACTCAAAATGTAGATCATTAGTGTATCGGTAGTTTATCAATACTTATTCAAATTTTATTTAAACTGTAAGATGGATGTATCAATAGTATATTACTAGTTATTAAGAATTCATTTCACGTTACTAAAAATCAATACTATAACATTTGTGATCTAAATCCATTTTAAGTATTGTATTGATGTATTAATAGTTTATCAATACTCATTCAAATTTTCTTTAAACTGTAATATATTTGTATCAATAGTATATCCATAGTCATTAAAAATTCATTTCATATATATTTTAAGTATTGTATTGGTGTATCAATAGTATATCGATACTTCATTCAAAATTCGATTTCAAGTATATAAATTATTAGTGCATCAGTTATAATNTTTTTTTTTTTTTTTTTTTTTTTTTTTTTTTTTTTTTTTTTTTTTTTTTTTTTTTTTTTTTTTTTTTTTTTTTTTTTTTTTTTTCTATTCTTGTAAGTATCCCGATAAACAAATGTTCGCAAAATAAAAACAAGAAATAATACTTGAATTAAAGAAGTTACAAGTAAGTTCAAAAGCTCATAGTCTTACCATTGAAATTGAATCACTTTCCAATCATAAATAAAGAAATTAGTTGCTCATGTGAAGAGAAAGGCAAAATCTCTCCAAGAATATCCCTCTCCCTAAAATTCCATTGGAGGCTATACAAAATTCTCTCATTGATGCCTTAAAATTGATGTAGGATGAAAAACAGAGAATTTGTATAATGCAGTTAATAGTAGTTCAAAATTGCTAATTCTAGATTGATTAGTGTTTGATTATTGTTTTAAATTTAATCAGTTATTTGTCTAATTTTCATTAATTTTGAAGTTAAATTTAGTTTAGTTAAGTTCATGTTTTTATGTCATGCTATTATTTTGGAATGATGTTTATTTTTTAGTTGTTATATTTATAAGTTTTGATAAGTCTAACAATACTCTTTATGTAAATTTTATATATAGTTTTGATGTTTCAAAAGTTTCATTAGCTTCGAAAGGATGAAGTTAAGCTTAGTTTTGTTCTTTTAGGTTCATGATTTTATGTCAAGTTATTAGATGATTTCGAAAGAGAGTTTAATTTAGTTTATTTAAAGTTGTTATATTTTTATATTGTTTTGTGATGATTAATTATGATTTTTTATTTGGAGACATGTCGTGTGCTCAATCATGTTCAATGAATATCTCTAATAATCACACAAGTTTTCTCCTAAACAGCCCAAATATAAACCGAATACAAGGTAGTCTCGGTGAGGACTGAGATTGAACACGAGGAAAATGATCAAAATAAGAACAAAATTCTGTTAATGATACTTTACTTAAAACACGAAAAGGTGATTAACAAATAATGAGATGATTGATGTTTCATATAAATGAAAACAAGCATAAACTAAAAAGTAGCTAAAGATAACAAGAGATTTGGTGATGAGAAATTTGTAAAATGAGCACACAACACTGTAATGGATTAAGAAGAAACAGATGAGAAAAATGGAGTTACGGTACCTCAAACCTTTGAACCTAATGACAAGCTCTCATTCATATTCATAACCATCAAGGACTCCACTTCTCGGTGAGTTAGCCACATAAATCACGTTTCCATGATACTGCATGCTTAAGTTACTTGAAACGTAAGGATGTATTTATCTCTAAGCACATCAAGTTGGATTAATAAGATCCACAATCATTTGCTATTTCGAGTAGTCAATTGTTATCCCTTGATTTAATTGGTTAAATGGAACAAATGGTTGGATTTAAAATCCTATTAATCGAAATGAAAAGTTGCTTGTCATTAAGCTCGCCGGAATAAGGATTAACTCATCTCAACTAACTAATGACTTAGCTACTCATGGACAAATAATTAAAAGTGGATGAAGAAGATGAAATAGATGAAGCTATGATATGTATTAAGTTATAGAGATGTTTGTTACCATATGAAGAAGAAAGTATGCTAAAATATAAAAATAGAAGATGAGAAAAGTAAGATAAAGAGATGAATGGGTGGAGATGATGATTGTCGGTAGCTGTTTCTTGCTTCCTATCAATCTAAAATGGAAGTGTTGCTGTGCTCTGCAGCGGATGATGGAGAGTGGGGGATGGAATGTTCTTTGGAAAGCTCTAAAATTCCAAAGAATGTTTCTCATTCAAAATTGTCTAACTTGATTTGGAGGTAGGGTATATATAGAGTTGGACGTGAGGACCACTTTTGCCACACAGGGTTGTGGTAGATGCGTCAGTCAACTTTTCGTGTTCGTTACTGTACTTGTCGATGGTCCTGAGATGTGTTTGGCTCTTATTTCCATTGCTCAAGTAGCTTTGTCGCATGGCTTGCTTTGCGCGGCTGACTTCGCAGGGTGATAGTTCCAACGCATAAAATTTCAACGTTCCTTCTCCATCTGCTTTTATTTGTAATCCTGCACCATAAATGCATCACTGATATAATTTGTACTTAAGCTCTTCTTTAAACTAGATGAATGCACAAAACAGAATTTTTCTCTATTTTCCTATGACTTTAATGCTTTTCTCATCAAATATCTCTAAATATTCTATCTTTAAGAGACAATAGTGTGTACAAATACAAGCTATCAAGAAGAAATAATTGAAGCCCACTATAGTTCTATATTTAAAGCTACTATGGTCGAAGTTGCATACATGAGGTAGTTTCTGGATTTGTTTGTTGTTTTTTCTTTTTCTTTTTCAATCTTTAGTAGGATTTGACCTTCTCAAATGATCCAACGTCATAAGGTTTTTAGATCTAGTGTGGTTAAGTTTACTTGTTTGTTTTAATTTAATGTGTAAGAATTCATTTCCATGATAATTTAAGATGTATTGTAAGTCGTAACATTCATGTTTCTTATGTCTAAGTTAGTTTCAATGTTAAAAATTTAGATAAATTGGTTATGTTTTTAAGGATATTCTTAACTGTTACAAAGTTTTGATGTTATGTTCATACTTCAAATAAATTTAGTTGTTTTGTTTCATTTTTTAATTCAAAAATGACTTTATGCTAGGTTTTTCTATTGATTTTTTTTAGGTGCTTTGGAGTGAATGTAACGAAGACTACTTTCCAAGATTATGATGATATGAAGCATACAAGAAATGAAACTTTATTCTTAGTTTACTTAGGTTTATTTTAGTTTTGTGAATGTTTGTATTGCACTTTTGATTTTATTGAGAACTTAAACTTTCTCGAGATGAATGGTAAGAATAAATTTAAATTCAATAAATCTTATTTTATATCTATATTATTGTGTACACGATCATTTATAGGTAATTTAAAACCTTTCTCCAAATGCCATATGTTTTGACGTCAGTAAAGAGTCTTTTGATGAGTCACTCACCGCGAATCTTTCTGAAAACTTTTTCTTTGTTTTGTTAGGAGAGCTCTTTGCTTATGAATTTTTTACTTTGTTCTATGTTACTTTATGTCGGAAATATCTTGTATCATTTTAGTGTGATAATATTATAAATAGCTATTAAGGATCCCTTGTTGAAAAAATTAAGGGAACTCACAATCTTAATAAGATAAGATGGACTACTGCTGTAATTGTCAATTAGTTTTGAGATGAACTTTATACTAGACAAATATACGAAGTCATATTTTAAAATAAGGTTTGGTTGAGAGAGAGAGACTTCCCCCATGGATATGGCACAGCTAACTCTCAAATCTGTTGCATCAAAAAACAACTTGTAAAAAGATTGTATGTATAGAAAAAGTTGTTGGTAGTACTAGTAGTGTCGAGATGGCTGGCTTGCCCAATTTCACTGATTGTTCTACCAAGATTCTTAGCACGAATTGGCCTCTTTTCATCTTCAACTATGGCTTTTCATCTGAAAACTTTGGTTTGAGCAAGGTTGTTACTTTCAAGACAGAGAAAAAACAATTTTGGTAGTGGGGTGGGTCCAATGTAATCAAATTCATAGTTATAATCCCAATTTTTGGGGCTCATATGGAGATGTGGATAAACAACTTGAATGACAATGCATGAGGTGGGTCCCACAATCTTTTATTCACAATCCCTCCTTACAATGCTAGGAGGTAAATGGGGCCTAAATTTTTAAAACCTAGTCAAAATAAGTTATATTATTTATTTTTTTTTAAAGAACTTATATTGGGCTATTTTCATTCTCTTTATTTGTCCATGATTTAATTTTATAGGATGACATTTTTCTTTTTCTTTTTTTTTT
>QLSR01000100.1:166687-246486 GCA_031780015.1 Citrullus colocynthis | reverse complement strand
TTTTTTTGTCAATCACAGTTTCTCAAACTCAACCAATACGTCATCTTACGGACTCATCAAACCTTGATTGATCTTATCATAAAACAAAAAACCAACTTCAATACTTCATTGATTTACCTTAGATTCTAAAAGATTTTGGAGCCTACCTTAAAAATTGAAAATAGAAAAGTGCTTTCACAACCAAGTACAAGATCAAGAATGGAATTAGAAACAGTTTTTGGAGCTCAAATTATAACCAGGAAGCATCTTTGATTATCAATTATATCTGCTCTTTCTTCAAGGAACATATTCAAACTTGCATGAACCATGACCTGCCCAGAAAAGGAAGATTTATTAAATATTTTAGGGAACATTATCACTCGTTCTTCTTCATGTATTCATCATTCCCAAGTAAACATTTGAATTCTTAACCTAATTCTAAACACTAAAACTACTTTTGTTTAGTTTTAACACTTGGCATGAAGTTTGAAAATGCTCATCTAAAAGAAAAATCAATAAGTGAAAGTAATGTTTATAAATTTAATTTTCTT
Source organism: Citrullus colocynthis (assembly GCA_031780015.1). NCBI lineage: Eukaryota > Viridiplantae > Streptophyta > Magnoliopsida > Cucurbitales > Cucurbitaceae > Citrullus > Citrullus colocynthis. Next base: position 245,956 of record QLSR01000100.1, on the reverse strand, counting down.
AAACCTAATGGTTATTAAATCATACCTAATTATTAAAACTCGGTCGAAAAATAATTTAAGAGAAAATACTATAGCTCCAATCATCAAAGATGGTTATCAAACAAAGATTTCAACGTGTAAGTTAAAATTAATCTCTACGAATGAGATTATTGCTAAACAAAGATGGTTATCAAACGAGATCGAATTAAGGTTAAGTAGTTGTTACTTACTAGGATCAAGAGCAGTGACCATGGCAGCTGAATTGAAGTAGCAAGTGGCTCCCTTGTGCTTGAACTTTTGGTAGTAACTGTTGAAAGCATATGAAGCATGATCTCTAACAGTGTTTGGGTAAAAACAAGGCTGCTTCACTTGAATATTCCTACAATCAGCTCCTCCTTTTCCACAAGCCCAATCAAGAGCTCTTTGCAACTCATCATCTGGAACTTGCTCATCAGCTATGCACCACTCTTGATCATATTCACCCTCTACACACCCAAATCTCATTATGTCGTAACTCACAAATATGTATCATTATTTGATAGAGTTTTTGTTTCTTATTTTAGTGACTCGTCAAATTTTGAAGTGTAGAACTTTTTAGAGTAATTTTCATTGCATCCTTTAAATGGATCCCACTAATACTTTTTAGCCACTAATGTATGCCGCCAATATTGTTCTTTTGTAAAAGAATAAGTAAATAAGGGTCGGTTTAGTAACTATTTGATTTTTGTTCTCTATAAGTTTCTTTGTTTTGTACGTTTTAAAAAACTAAGTCTAACTTTGAAAGATGAAAAAAGAAAAAAAAGTTTCAAAATTTGACAAAAACAAAAGAGTTAATTATTTCCTCGATAAATGTGAGAGTATAAAAATTAGAAGAAAACATATTAGCATAGATTTAAAAACTAAAAAAACTAAAATAATCGTTACCGAACCAATCTTAAATAAATAAGACTTTGAAAACAATAAATAAGAAATGATCACTAAATCCACACTAATGTTTATCTTTTGAAGTAATTAAAGAAGAAAAAACTCGAAATAAGTATGACACACATTTTCTACCATTTCTTTTATTTTAGAAAAGCTATCAAATCTCACATTAACTAGATAAAAGAAGGAAGATGGACTATCAAACAATAACCAGACACTAAACTATTCGACAGAAACAGGAACACAAATAAACACTAAAACTATAGTACCTGTTCTTGTTGGAGTTATGATAAAAATTAGCAGCAAAGAGAGATGGAGAATGACGAGGCAACTAGAGGAAGACATTTGTTTCTTCACAACACACAGTGGGTTTCAGTGTTTTCTTGTAAAATCTGAGTGGCCATATTTCAACAGAGCTTTAATTTAACGGCTGGATTTTCACGGCCCTCGAGAAAGTTAAGATTCTTCTTCGACAAAACAATTCATTCCTTCAATCTTACGTTAAAAAAATTGCTTTCTTTTTAGGTACTTAGTAGTGGGCGTATTCAATACTCTTCCTAACAACTGCATTACTTTGAGAATCATGTTAATAATAATATTTATCACACCTTTTTAAAATGCAAGATCCAATAACGGTTAAATATAGTATAATATTTATCTTATTTGTATTTTCTTTGAAGAAATATAATTTCTTACTTAAATTGATTCCATCTCATCCTTTCCATTAATTAACAATCATACAATTAGGATTATGATCTCAATATGTTATATATATTATTTCCAACTGAGCATAGGTAACTAGTATTGAACCTATGTGACGTAGAGGTTTGAATTTTCCAACAATTTATATCTTTAAATTTTAGAGGTTGTATCAATTTACACCATCTATTATGTTCCGTTTGGAAAAAAAAAATTAGTAAAAAACTTATAATTGTATCAACTAAACTTTTAAACTTTCATAAATAAATCAATTTAAACTCTTAGTCATAATTTTCTTTGAGAATTGTTCATGCATTTACTTTATTTGTCAATTTTTTAAAATCAACATTTGACGAAGTTTACACAGTAATTGTAATAAAAGGTCTAAATTGATGGGCTTACTCAAATTTAGGAGTTTAATTGATTCAAATATAAGTTTTACACCATGTTGGTTGAATGAAATTAGGAGGAGAGTATAAATTGATACACATATCAAAGTTCAAAATTTAAATTAATACAATTATATTAGTTTAGAGTTTTAATTAATACAGCTCTGAAAGTTTAAGAGTATAAATTGATATTTACTCATATTTCGCTGACTCTCGTTTATTTTAAAATACTATAACCTTGACCAAAAAGCAAGGTAATCAAATATCTTCACCTGAAATCATTGGAAATTTTTTTGACGCATAGTTGAGAAAGAAAAGTTAAACTGAACATCATATTTAACATTTTAATTTTAATTAGATTATTAGAAGACATTTTTGTTTAGAATATAACATTATATGTGAGGATAAGGATTCAAATCTCCAACCTAGAAAAAATTAGTGATACTATAACGGTTGAGCTAATGTCTAAGCTAGAGCAATTAAAAAATGGGTTATTCTTAAACATAGATTAGGGTCTTAATACTTTTTTTATTTAACAATAGCCACATGCTTAACACTTTAGTTAGCTTTAATTTGGAGTTGAATGAAATAGTTATGGGAAGAGAAGAATCAAGTCAGTGAATTTAATTTTTTAAGTTGTATATAGTGCGGAGGTGGAGGTGCCTTTCTGACCCCAATAGGTACCCAATGGGAAATGAATTTAATAACTTAATGTGTGATGACAAAAAGCCAAAGATGTCATTAACATTACTTTATTTGGTTGTGTGTTTTTGGAATCAGATGTGGCCCTCAGTGCACTTCCATTTCAATTCCCTTTGTTTCTTTTTGTTTTAACTAGTTGAATGAAATACACACACAATAATGCAAAGTCTTGTGGTCTAGACACATTTTGGTTGAAGATTGAGGCTATGAATCTCTTTCGTTATATTTTACTCTATTATCATTAATTGTTAAGTTGATGGATCATTCTCCATACTGTCAATGGATTATGTTTTGCTCATAAAAGTGTAAAAGATACTCTCCAAATAAACATTCTTATTTATAACTATGTGATTTTTACATCCTTATTCCGGTTTGATTCACATTTGGAGTTCCATTGCACCACAGACTTCAATTAATGTGCGCTCAAGTCCCTGTAATCTTGCAATGTTTCAATGCAAGCCCTCAAGAGTAACATCAAAGGTACCTCAAAAACCTAAGTCAATACTATGAAAAAAAAACAAAAATGATACTTCGTGAATCTTTGTAATGTTGAAGCAAATTTATGACATTCAAAGTGAGTTCACCAGTCTTTCAAAGCCTAACATAAACAAAAACCACCTAACTTATCCTACATGCAATTCAAATTAGCTAGAAATTGTGCATAATATAGCACCAAAAGTGCCAGATTTTGGCAACCAAGCAACCTAGAATATGTCCGATGTGAGAACTTAAAGAACATGGCTCCATTGCACTCTAAGCTAACCTTAAAAAGTACATAAGTGCCCTAAAAGTATTCCAAGTGCCAGTTAGTGTTCAATGACCTAACAAATGCCTAAAAAAAATCAAAACAACCCGACCAACCCTAAATATAAATCAAAACTAGCTACAAAGATAACTAAGCACACTAAAATTCTCCAAACAACATTTTAGCGACCAAGCAACATAGGATGTACCAAAAGTGGAATTAAACACATAGCCCGGTACACTCTAAACTAGCCTTCAAAAGTACCGTGATGACCTAAAATTAAAGTACTCAAAAGTATCATTTGATGTTTAATCAACCTAAATTAACCTGCCTAACGTGAGCTAAACCCACTGAAAGCATCCTACATTGAATCCCAACTAGCCGGAAATGAAAGATACCATATGCTATGGATAATTTTGGATGAAAGGGAATAGTCGACATAACATAGGAATAAAGGCAACAATGTCAATAAAATAATAGATTTAAGCAAATGATACTACTCCAAGCCCGAAATGGGCCTGAATAGAAAGTTGGCATTGCCAAGGCCCAAGTCAACATGCTTAGCCTCAGCAAAGGTCGAGATCGAGTCTAGTAAAGATTGCCAAGTGGGTACGCTTTTGATGATTAGGATGTGTATGAATGATGCGATGATAAATTTTGTAAGGTCTAATGCAAACATACACTATTGCAAGTATTAAACTAGGGGTATTATATACCAAGTATTGTTCCTCACCAGACTAATGAATGATTTAATCCTTCTTAAAACAATACTCTCAATGCAAACCAAAGGTAACTTGTAAATAAGTGAATTTAGGGTTTGGTTTCTAATAATGAAGTTCAATGTTGAATGAGAAAGGATTAAAGCCAAGGTCATGTTTTGACCTACATATAAGTTGTCTTATGCACTATGCGGCTGCATCACAGTTGCATCACCAAATTATGAACCAAAAACAACTTCTACTTAACTTTGTTTCATAAGTTCTTTTAGGAGACTAAGCAGTTAGTCGTATATCTAATAACTAACTAATTCTGGGGTGAATTCATGCAATCTCTTAGTCCTATAGTGTGTCTTGTGTCTAAGAACATGTGACAACCTATGTCTAGGCTTTAGTCTTATATTCTTTTACAAGGTTCATTTATATCTTAACCTTCATAGTTGTAATGACCCGACTAACAACTATCCAATTAGACCATTACTCAGTGCATGCAATAATTCGAAGAAACGACACTATGCAGAATGGTAAAGAAGAACCCATGTTTTTCATGAAAATTTCTACTTGTTCTAATTCAAGAAATCAGCATAATAACAAATAAATGAAATTTTGGTTTGGGGTACCCCTACGGAAAACAATAAAAGAAGCTTCATAGATGAAAATCAGCATAAACAAATAGGGAGACGAGTCTCAAAACAAAACTAGACAGTTGGACAAAATTTCATAAAAGAAAACATGCAAAACTAAGCGGAAGCTGCTACGGGTCTTGTGATGCCATCAAGGATTCTTCCTGTCATTCGTCGGCACATTCCTTCCTTTACCTGAAAAATACATAAGAGGAAAGGATGAGTAATTTCATTACTCAGTAAGTAACCCACTACTGGGGTCGGGCTTGGCACCTATACCCAATAAGTGCGCCAAACATGTGGGACCTACACATCTATCATTGGTTATGGATGCCCACAAACCTCTAGTGAGTCCCGAAGGAGACTCTTACCTCTAGTGATCTCGTAGAAACACAGACCTCTGGTGTACTCGAAGGAACACAACCTCTGGTGAACCCGAAGGAACACAACTTCTAGCGAACCCGAAGGAACACAACCTCTAGTGAACCAGAAGGATCACATTCTCTAGTGAACCCGAAGGAACACAACCTTTAGTGAACCTGAAGGATCACATCCTCTAGTGAACCCGAAGGAACACAACCTCTTGTGGACACCCAACCAATGTAGGGGAGTCACCACTACTCATCGTACATGATCAATAAAGTTCACAATCATTCCATCACATGGATTCATTGACTAACAGTAAGGTTCATAAACGTTTAACAGCATAGGTTTATACACTAACAGGCACATACAACTTTAAGACATGGAAATCGCATACAGGCATAGTATCTCATAAGTGGCTCTAGAAACCTACTACATCATGGCAACTATACATATGGCCCGAAGGTGGTTCAGATAGTAAGATTACTTACCTTGAGCCTAGGTCCAAATCGCTAAACGCACCGTAATTCCTTGCAAAAATTCCTAGCTTGAGTTAATCACCGACCTACCCCATAAACGAAACCAAGTTTAATTCAAGAGAATCCTTACCCAAAGGATGGTTTAACACGAAGTTGCCGCACCTGCTTCCAATTCTCCAGTTCGTGCAATAGTCTACACACTCTAAGAGAAAATACACTTAGAATTTCTAAACCCACATGAGTAGTCAAAGGAAAACACCAACGCCTTACCCCAAAGACCACGATCTCAGCCACGCCGCAAAGCACCACCAACAAAGAGCAAACCCACGGTATGACAGCGTAAGCAAACCACCACGGATGGAAGGGCAGATCCACGGCGGCGGCAAGACTCACGGCGTCGGCAAGACCCACAGCAACGTCGGCTGTCGAAGGATGACGACGGTGAGAGCGAGCCAGCAGACGAAACACACGGGGTGGCAAGGATGCCGGTGACGCGCGGATGCAGAAGAAGAAGAAGAAGAAGAAGAAGAAGAAGAAGAAGAAGAAGAAGAAGAAGAAGAAGTTGGAGAGGCGGCGGCGTGCGGATGCAGAAGAAGAACGGAGGAGAGAGAGAAGGAGAACGGGGGAGAGAGAACGAGGAAAAAAAAGAATTTTCTTTTTTTTTCTTTTAATCTGCACGCAAAACGAGGAAGGTTTATTTATAATAAACCCTAATCTCTCTTTCTATTAATTTCACCTTTTTCTTTTCCCCAAACAAAATAGAATCTCCTTTACTTTTTCCCCAAACATATGCGACTTATTTAATTTAATATTCCTCAACCCATCAAATCAAATATATTTCGATCACCACTTAATAATTTATTTAACCAAAATATCTCCTAATAAATCAATTTCCCAACTTAAATTCAATACCAACGTATCCTTATATTTTCTTAAAGTAATCAAGTTCTTAAATCTCACCCAATTTCAAATCTTCATGTTAAATCCAACTTTTAAATCTCCCCCAAATAAATTCAATTTTCCACTAATTGAATCAAATCCAAATCTTTTATCCTGATTTTACTTTAAATTGAATTATTTTCTCAATATAATCCAATTAAAGCTTCAAAATTCAAACAACTAACCAAATAATTCAAGATAATTAATTTTTTTAAAAACAAATTACTTGCAAATTTGGGATGTCACAATAGTAATAAGACTCCACTAGAATGCTAACTTAAATGGCCAGTTTAACTAGATTCAACATAGAAAAAGAAAGTGTAGATGCAATGTGATGCGGTTGCATAAGCTATATTATCCTTAAGGTATCCACATGACTGATCCCTTAGAAAAATTAACCCATAAGTAGTTGAGGATGAATAAACTCCATTAAATCAAATGCTATGGCCGGTAGAATGTATCAATCCAAATAATGCTATGCGAAAAAAAAAAGGAAACAAAAAACTATATATATAAAAAAAGAATAAGAATATAATGCTAGAAAAACAATACATAAACTCCTTGAATCAAACCAACAAACTAAGGGCTCTCTAGGATGGATTCAACATTTCTTAAAGTGAACCCTCACTTTGCAGTCCTCACGAGCAGGAATGACATAAAGAACTATACTTTTCAAAGGCAAACTTTCATTCTTGAAGAGTGTTTGGATGAATTTCATGGGTTTCTTCAAAAGTATGGAGATTTTTGATCCCTTGATGACTCCTCAACAATTTATAGGCTAAAATCGTTGATTGAAGACTGAAATCCATGTCGATTGAAAAATCAATAAGATAACTCGTCACTCAAATACGGATGTTAAATAGAAAGCACAGACAAGCATTGTAACAACTAATAAACTAACATGAAGTAAAAGAGTAAGTGCACACAGGAGTTGGCAACCCAGTTCGACAATAATCACCTACGTCTGGGGGGCAGTGTGCCCAAAAAAAGATAATCCACTAATATTGAATAGTTAAGCGTTTACAACAAAGTATTTATCTAAAAAGTATCACCTTCTACAGTGACTCTTGTTTAGAGCTTAACTTGCTAAACACCTAGGCTCCCCCTAGATGTGAGATTCCCTCTCAATTGTACTTAGGCTCCCCTTAAGTGTAATAATATTAGTGAAAGACACTTCGCCATCTGACAGTGTGCGAGACTTCTCTCAGCTTGATTATCTTCCTTACAACTCAATGAACTCCCTTCACTGGTGAATCTCAGGTCCCCCTAAGATGGAGAAATCCTTCTTGAGAATTAAGTCTTAGGCTTGCCCTAAAATCGAAAATCCCTTCTCTGTAGTGATGCCTTAGGCTCCCCCTAAGATAAAGATTATCTTCAAGGTTTTGCTCTCATCGAATGATGAAGTTGCATAAAGAACGAAACGCATTGATGCACAACTTAGCCACCAAGAAAACAAATTCTTTCTTTAGGATAAAAAAAAGCGGCAACTCTAAATGTTCACCATTAATCTCCTTTTATAACTCGAGACCAAGAAAGAAAATAAACTTCAAAATCAGAAATAATTAGCAATATCTCGAATAAGGAAAATATTGAGCATAATATATCTACAAGAAAAATCCAGATAAGGAAAAAAATATTCTGCAGGAATCAATATTGCCATAGGCAGATGTTATGACTATATTTGTGAGACCAACACAATCCTCCAAATTGCCTTCGGAAAATAGAGAGCAAATCAGCAAATTTCCAACAAGCTCCCCCTTTGGCTGATATTTTTAAGACAGAATAATCACATCAGTCAATCAACAAAAGTACAAGATGTCAGAAATAAAGTCTAACCATCATCAGAAACATTTGAAAAAGTAGAGGTCTTAAAGTCTTTACAAAAGCAAAACAAACAGATTAAGTCTTCCAGCCAACCAAACACCAACTCAAACACACAAAAAAAAAAAAAAAAAAAAAAACCAAAACCCACACAAAAAAAAATTATAACCAATTAAAAATTACCCCCAAGGGGTAAAAATACCAAAACAAAAAAAATTTTTAAAAAAACAAAAAAAAAAATATAAATATAAAAAAAAAAAAAAAAAAAAAAACCAAAACCCACACAAAAAAAAATTATAACCAATTAAAAATTACCCCCAAGGGGTAAAAATACCAAAACAAAAAAAATTTTTAAAAAAACAAAAAAAAAAATATAAATATAAAAAAAAAAAAAAAAAAAAAAACCAAAACCCACACAAAAAAAAATTATAACCAATTAAAAATTACCCCCAAGGGGTAAAAATACCAAAACAAAAAAAATTTTTAAAAAAACAAAAAAAAAAATATAAATATAAAAAAAAAAAAAAAAAAAAAAAACCACCAAACACTACACAAAACAAACTGCTACTCCATTGAACATTGACTCTATAGGGTTGAAATCCCCATGCAGCGGAAGTTTTTCAGAGAACCAAACATTATATTTTAATTTAGATAAAAAACTAATACATGTGGCAAATAATAATAATGTTACAAAGACATTCTACTTCAAACATAGGCTAAGCATGCTATGAAAAATTAAAGATTCTAAATCTATAATAAAATTACAGAGAAGAAAAGACCATACTTTCATTGTGACTTAGGTGGATTTTCACCAACTCCTTTGGGAAAATATTTCTTCTCTGCACGATCCCTGCAAAATGCGCAGGAACACCACCACTTGGATTCACTAATAATGTTCTTTGGAAAAGATGAGACAAGATGGCGAGATCCTAATTTGTTTTAGGAAAATTCTACAGAGAGTGATTGGGAGAGATGAGAGAACCTATCTTGGAAACTTATTTTCTCTGTATCACTCAAAAGGGAGGAGAAAGCCAAAACTAACCTTCTTCCCTTTCGTTAGGCGTGGAACATATATAGAAAAAACCATTATAGACTCATACCACGTATTATAACTGAAGTATTAGTTATATTATTTAATCAATCAAATCCAATTTAATTGATTAATTTATTCAAATCATATTAAATAAATATCCTTCACATAATTTATAGTTTTAATTCAACCAATTTAATTAAATCAAGTTTAATCAAATTAAATAAAATAATTAATTAATTCACTAGTTAAAATTAATCATTAAATTAAACATCATATATTTAATTTTAACCATATAGTTGAATCACATTCAATTATATTTCTCTCAAATAACCTATAGTTTTAATGTGCATCTAATGCGCATTAGTTAACCTATAGTTTTAATATGAACTCAATTCATATTAAATTTAATATTTGAACTACTTCAAATATTTAATTCTCCGATAAATTAAATTTTGACTCAAATTCAAAATAAATTTATATTATAAAGTTAATAAACTTTATATTATATTGTATCTCTGAACATTATATTGTTTCCCTAAGTAGATTTGAACATTTCAAATTACTATAATTACCTCAATACTCTTTATGAGCTAGCTACCAGTAGGACCTAGTGAACCTACAAATCAGAAGCTCCAATGATAAGAGGTTAATTGGCTAAATTCATTAACCAAGGTAATCAATGTTTGTTATCCCTATAGACCGGCAGTTGCACTCTTGCAGATATATTTCTGTGTCCGCGGACATAGACTAACAACATCAAGTTAGTTCTTCACGAGTGTTCGTAATAACAGCTAAGTCAAAATTACCATTTTACTCCTAGGTTACCTCTACTTCCTTAAGTACTAGTGCTTCTCTAATGAACAACTTGTTTATGGTTCAACCACTAAACAGAAACCTATCTTGTGCCATTTAGAGGGTAGGGCTCTTTCTTCAAGATCTAGAGACACCACATAAGGGAACACTCATCTACTTCCCTAAAGTAGGGAATGAATGAATTCCATCTTGTGTGATTATGTTCCCAGCTTCCCACTCGGTCTTGTCCCCAAAATGGTAGGCTTATTGAGTCGGCGAACTGGTCACTCTCACCCATACAAATCAATGGACAATCCCTCGTGAATAGGAGTCCATAACCCACTCAGGATTGAAACTAAGTTGCCTAGGTCATCCTAGTGAAATAGAAACCTAACTAGTCAACAGTGTTACAACTAGTGGTTACTATTTCGCAGTCTGGCCTTATACAAACTCATTGTATAGGATACCCCCACTTGCATGTTCGCTATACAAACACGTTGAATCATTGCGTTTGTATCAGATACAAAGTGAGTAGTATCCATAGTGTCACTAGGCCAGCCTTATCCTTATACTATAGACCATTTAGGTTGTATCTTGAACACTGATCCTTGTATGTCTCCACATATTGTTCAAGACTCATTGAACGACCTAGGATGTTAGTTTATTGGATTAGGGTTATTTAGATAAGATAAACATAATATAAACAATAACACTTAGACATCAATAACATTTTATTAATGTTCGGTCAAATGTTACATTTACTATCTACGAGTTTTAGGGCATAAAACTCAATAAACTCCCTCTTTCTGGCTTAAAAACATCAAGCCCTCTTGTGAGGAGAGGTACTTCGTCAGTCCGAGATAAGACAATCTTTATCACCAATAACACTTCATCAACCTGAGCCTTACGTTCCTGAAGTTGCTGCATAAAAGTAGCAATATCCTGATATTCATTTGATAACAGATGTAGGATACAACTACCAAAAGAAGATTCAATTAAGGCTTTGCTCGGGGCATCTAGATGAGGAGTAGAGATAGAGGTGTCAAGGTTAAGAGCATGATGTCCTTGAATAAGCTTGGGATGAATAAAAAGTAAGTCGGGGGAAGGTCCAATAGGCTCATCACGATCAAGCAAATCAGGTTTTTGAGACAACAGGATGCCATGAATCAACTGGGGATAGCAAATGGGTAACTTAAGAGCTTTTGACCCAATATGGCGTTTAATCTGATTTAGTACAAACACCCTATAGTTAAACGGAGTCCGAGTGTCAATTTGGTAGATGAGAGTAGTAAGAGCAATAGACAGGCCTAACTTGTGAGATGAGGGGCACCAATGTAATATTTCAATCTTGTGAAGCACCACATATTTCACACCTATAATAGTCGTAGGCAATTGACTCTTTGTAGGCCACAAAAATCTAGCACCTCTAGTTAATTCAAACATAAGATCCTTTAAGGAAGGATGCTGCTTGGTTACATTATTTGGCACATTGCGATGTAAAAACTGATTGATTAAGGTTGGAGAAATAACAAATTAATGTCGTCTAATGTGTACATTCTGAAAATCTGGTCTAACTAGATCTGAAAATTTTTTAGTCAAATTAACAATTCAATCTTGAACAAGCTATGGATAGAAGGGCTCCAAGTTCAACACAGTTTGTTCTAGGCCAGCATTCAAAGCAACTCCATGAGTTCAGCACATTCTGGGGTGCAATCAAATAACTCCTTTTTATCCACTATATTTTGTTTGAAGACAAATTTCCAAAGATTGGCACTTTTTTCAGAGTGAAAGGATACACCATCTAATGGCACTAGAGAAACATTTGAGGAGGAAGTCTATTTACCTTTGGTTTTAATAGAGGCACAAGTGATTCAAACAGAACCAGTGTCCTCATCAGAGCTCTTTAGAAAGCCTTAGTCAAATGCTTCTTCAGAGGGAGATTTTTCAAAATTTCCAGATTCATGATTTGATGCCATAAGAGAGGCATCGACATGTAATACCCTATCTCAGAACCTAGGTACTTAAGATGGCTAGTAAGAAAAGAAGTAATACAAGAATAGTGGAGCTAAGATTATAAGTGTGTGGAGTTAGGAAATTTTTAAGACAGAAAAGTTATGTTTGCAGAATTGCTGAATTATTGGCCAAGAAATTCTATGCGTTGAGATGAATGGAAGGAGGAAAAGTGAATTGTAAGTTAGATTTTTGGTTTAAGAGGAAGGCATTAAGAAGTTTGGAAAGAATTATGTTAAGTGATTTTGAATGGTAGGGTGATCTAAGGACTTAGGAAATCTTTTGAGTGTGTCAACTATGTTTGGGAAGTATCACTATGCGATAAGAAGACTAGTTGGACACATAGTATTAGGAAAAGAATGGATATTTCACTAAGAGTGAGAATGAAGGATTGAAGACATAGTTGGGAATTAGTTATAAGTTAGATGTATCTTTGGAACATAATCAGGTTGACGCATAGATGGTAAAGCATGAACATATGGTACTTTATTTGGGAAGGAATTTGATATTGAAGTTTGTAAAAGGAAAACGAGAATTAGGAAGAAGAGGAAATCGCATGGCTCACACTTAATCTTGGAAATTAACAAGTTATGGGAATAGTTTTGTAGGATGTTAAGCTAGAAAGATAAGAGAAGCCGAAGAACCTTAAGGCGTGAGCAGCATGAGTTGAAGGTTTATTATGCGTTAGTAAAGATTATGGTGTTGGTAAAGAAGTCTTCGGGTATATCATAGCAAATGCGGATAAGGTCATCAAGTTTTCAAGGTAGCTATGATTGAAGGTTGCTATGCATTGAAGGTGGCTACCATGGGTTGTTAAGGCTATGCGTTGAGGAGCTTAACTCCATGATAAAATCGAAATGTAACCTTGATTTCAGGTAAACGCATAAGAAGTAGTTAAGGAAGGAAATGTAGCTTTGGCGAAGGTAGGACGTATAAGCAAAAAGGAATAAAGTTAAGTCATGGAGTGTTGGAAAGAAATCTAAGTCTCGAAAAGGAAGGATAAACGCATAAGGAGAAACCAATGGAAGAATACTATCGCAAATTGAGTAACGCTTAGACTTCTATCGAGGGATGTTATCGAGTGTTGGATAAATTAGAAGGTTGAGAAGTAAGCTTAAAGACTGGGAGCTAGAGGTGGACGCATACTAATTTATCATAAGAGAAATAGTTACGTACAAGGAAAAGGTTAAATGAATAATCTTGGAATATAACTCAAGGACACATAAAGGGATAATCAAGGAATCCTCAAGGATAGGAGGAAGGTCATGGACGCAGAACGAAGTAAAGGTAAACGCAAAGAGTGCAAACGCATAAAGGTAGGTCTTGAGTTGGATTTGGTTATCAAGCGTAAACCACATCGTCGAATGTGTTACCACATAAGAGAAGGACTTGTAGTAAGATTGGACATAAGGGAAGAGAGTTGGACGCATGGTATTATGCAGAAATGTACAGACGCATAGTAGTGTGCGTCCGAGACATTGACGCCTAGTAGTATGCGGTGGAGAAACGGGGTCAAAGGTAGTATGGCTGAGAGTAAGGGAAGAAAGTAATGAAGCTAAAACCTGAAAGGATTAAATGGGCGCATAGGGGACACTATGTTGGATGAATAGTTTGTATATTGGAGTAAGTTGGACACATAAGATAAGTTGGTAAAGGTTGCATGGGTTCATTTGGACTTAACACCTCATAAGGAGGAGGTGTCAAGACTGTATGTTGGATATGTCATGCAGTGTGACAAGTGGCAAACAAATGGCAAAAAGAGAAGAAAAGTGAGATGGAAAGCACTCTATTCCAAAGCTATAAGTAGAACCTTGAGGGAAGAGGAGCAACAGGAAGGATTCAAAAAGTCAGAGCTTTTGAGAGGACCTAGGAGAAAGCTATCTCCCCTGCGTTCTAGGTGAATGCTGCGTTCAAGTTGGACCTTGTGTCCAAGAGAGGTTGACGCATCCAAAAGGGAAACAAAAAGAGTTATTTATTAGGCTGCACCTTGCGTTAGCTGTCAACCTTGCGTTCAGGGAGTAAGGTTGCGTCCAACTGAGCTGCCAGAAAAGGAAAACAGCTATCTTGTGGTTTTAGAGTCTCAAGCCTTGCATTCAAGGAGCTCAGGAAAGCAGAATTTGAAGGAAAAAGAGGGAATTCCTTAAGCGTTTTTGTGAGTGACACGTTACTTGAAAATGATTTATTGGACATGTTGTTTTGGTTTTCTTATAAGTTGTGGTTTGATAATAAAATGTTTACTCGTAAAGCATGATGATTGATTATATTATTTACGAGGCATGTTATCTGTTTTCTATAAAAGGTATAAATGCATATTTGTGAGATATTATTTATGAAAGATTTCTCTATGAACTGATTATGGGAAAATTGGTTTCTAATGTGTTTTAGAGGAGGCTCAATGCTTAAAGGCATGTGAGTTTTCCCAGGACCCGGTACTAAGAGACATGGAGAAGGTACTTGGGCAACCCGCCATATTCCTATGTGCACATAGAGGTTGATATTGTTGGTGCGTCAAGTTTTGCTCTACATCGAGCCAAGGTTGAATTTGGCGTTGGGTGTGTTGAGTCTTGCTCCACTGCAACTAAGGTTGTTTTCGATGTTGAGAGCGTTGAGTTTTGTTCCGCCTCAACTAAGGTAAAAATTCATTTTCGACGTTGGGTGTGTTGAGTCTTGCTCCACCCCGACTAAGGTTGTTTTCGATGTTGAGAGCATTGAGTTTTGCTCCGCCTCAACTAAGGAAAATGATTGAGAAACTAAATGGGTTTTCTGTATAATTTTTCTAAAACAATCCTATACGATTTGGAGCGGATTTATGTGATTTAACAGAGTTGTCGGGAAATATGCTTCTGCAGAAATGATGTATTGAATCCTTGTTTTATGCGTAACAGATTTAACATGCATGTTTTCGAATAAAAGTTAGTTTTATAAAACTAGTCACCTACGAGGCTTTAGCTCACGCTTTCCCATGTTTTTTCTATTTTCCAGGTAGCGAGCGAGTTCGGGATACTTTGCCTACGCAAGAACCTCATCTGGGTTGTCTTTAGTGTTAGTGGTTAGACAGTCAACCTTACAGAGGACTCAAGGTTGCTGTCTTCACATCTCCTCTCGGATTATGGGGGATAATCTGGGAGAGGGTGTGACACTGCATCATCATTGGCATATTTATTTTTCTCTGACTGCAGATTAGTCGGGGGAGAATCATCGTCACCATCTTCATCAGATGCAATTTTGTCATCTTGAGCCGTGCTAGGGACTTCCTCAAGAATCTCTTTGCTAGTAGCACACTCAATGACCCTTCACTTCTCTTCCTACTGTTCCTCTAGTTCCAAGTCAGTCTAATGGGGGTCGGTTGGGATATCCTTTCTGAGTTAGATCTTTTTTTCCTAATTCCTGACATGGATGGTTCAGTCTTTCAACCCGATCCAATACCAAGAGGATAAGAGAGAAGATGATCGTAGTATGGGATTCGAGCCCATTCAGAGTCTAAATAAGAAGATATATATTATCTATTCTCTATTTTCGTTTTGAAGAAAGTCACTATCGGCTCTCATGTTAGTGAATACTAGCTTCAGTCTTGGTGGTAGGGAGAAAGAGAGTAGGGGTTGTCGAGATCACATCTTCTCATTACTCTTACTATACATGCTCAATTTCCTAATCCTCAGTAGCTTCAGTAATCTTAGAGTTGTCAATAGTATCATCAAGACTGATTCCAAGTTCAACCATTTCAAATGCCTTAAGAAGAAGTTCAACACCCTCTGGACCAGATTGACACATCTCATATGCAATAGTTGTCATACCTCCTCCCAGATTACCCTCCTTAACCTAGAAGAAGATGCGAGGACAACAAACTTCACCCCTTTTGCGAGGTTCATTGCCCAACCATACTTGTCTAACCTGTTGAAAACATGATTTCAAATAACCGCCCACAATGCATAATCTTAAATCAGAAAACATTCAAGTCCACCAGACTAATAATTACAATAACTTGATGGTTTACATATACGTCAACAGAAACTCCAACCTCGATCACAACCAAACTTAGACTCCATACATATTATCCACCCTCACTTCCCAACAACTGACTAGCTATATTTACATGCCACATTACTCAAAATTATTTACACATACAACAACTGTGATGAGAAGTATTCTCTGACGGTTTGAAACTTAAGCAGGATGAGGCTTGGGTAGGCTAAGCACAGGAAACTCTTTCGCTACTTGAATGGAATAGAAAACATGGAAAAATATGAGCTGAATGCCAGTGAGTGACAAAGTATTGAAAACACAACTTTAGAATTAAATCATGCTTAATATCGAAAACATTAACTATAACATACGAAAACATGCTTAGGCAAGGAAGAAAACATAAGTGATAGCCATTTGCTTAAGTAGAATTTCTAAATTGATCAAACATTCCTTTGTATTTAAAAATACCCTTAGTTGAGGCGGAGCAAGCTCAACACACTCAACGTCGAAAACAAACCTTAGTTGGGGCGGAGTAATCTCGACACACCCAACGTTGAAAGCCTTAGCTGATGTGGAGTAATCTTAACACAACAACATCATTTTTCACTATGTGTACATAGGAATTATCTCGGGCTGCCCAAGTACCTTCTCTATGTCCTTTAGTATTGGGTCCCTAGGATACTCAAATGCCTTCTCAACATCCTTTAGCATTGGGTTCCTTAGAAAATATTTTAGAAAATAAGTATTCTTTGTATAAAAAGTTCATTATAAAACATTTCATGGAAATCCAGATCATTTCTCAATAATTAACATCATATAAACATTATTTTTAAAGCTTGAGGAAATAATTAAAACATGTCTTTCATGCCATGAAAGCAAATATAAATAGTAATCATGCTTAACATTTAGCAAATCATCATAAAATCACATTTCATAAGAAATCATGGCTAAACATTATAAATAGAGAAATTCTTTTTAAAGAACAACAAGTGTCATTCAGTACTTGTCCCGGTCCCTTAAGGGGTTATATGCCTTTCCCAGCTCCCATCGACCTGAAATAGCATATTTCCCTTTGTTAGATTTTCTTAAAATTCCCTTTAACATAACCAATAAGTCTTAGACATTGATACTTGTTCACCACCGAGACCACATTTCATAAGAAAATTCATTAATGAACGAGATTCAGGCAATTAGGGAGACTAGACTAGCGAAATTGAGCTGCAAGTAAAATGTACCAAAGAAACTGTCGACTAGCGAGATTTATCTGACCAGTGAAAGCAGGCAGACCAGCGAGATTTGTGATACAAAAATTGACCAGCAACACCAGCGAGATCTGTCTCGCTCTTGCTCCCTCACGCCCTAGTTTCGCTTATCTCTCCAGCGAGACCTGTCTCACACAACTTCTGTCTTTGCTTTTAACTACTAAAAGTAGCATTTTCAGCCCGAATTCTTCCTTCTACAAACTTGTAGAGAAATGCGTTTTCTAACTTACCTCAAATTTTATCTCCCTTTCTTTCAACAGATATTTCAATTTTTGTTCGCCCTGCTCCAATTTGCATTAGTCACTTCCACCTACAATTACACCTGTTTCTCTTCACATACAGCTTAACCATCCTTCACAAAAGTTGTTAAGAATTGAGTTAACTTACTGACCTCCAATTTTCAGCTTCACACTTGGCCTCTTCAGCTTGCTATTTTCCAAATACCAGACTTTGCTCAGACTATGCGAGCCCTAGACCAGTCCTCGGTTTCAGCTTCAATTCCCCCACGACTTCTTCCAAAATTCCACTCCAACTTCCCTGATCGTCTTCTTTTTCCTCTCCTTGACGCTTAGCTGAAGTTTTAAGTCAGTTAAAGGTTTGCAAAATGGAAAATGGTCGGCAACACAGACATTTATTCCATAAAACATCAACCAACATTACCACACTATCTTCTTCTTTTTTTTTTTCTTTTTTCTTTTCTTTCCTTCTTTCTTTCTTTCTTCTTATCTTCCCTTTCTTTCTTTACCCCTTTCTAATTTTAAAATCTACCTTTTGCATTATAATTAATATTTCAAGGTAGATCCTAAGCTCGGTTTATCTCATAATGATTTAGAATTCAACTTACCAAAAATATTCTTGGCTTCCTTCACTACTTCCTTCGATCTACATGAAAGAAAACAAATAAATCCACAACAATTTTATGTACTTAGATTAAGGGCTTAGAAATAAAAGTAGGGTTTACAATAGTACTCTAAGCATTCTTATCAACATTGTGCAAATCATTAGACTAGGGAGGATTTAGGATAGAAGCAACTTTTTCAGAAATAACTTTATCAACTCATTTAACACATTCTGGTTAAACAAAACAACATTTTCCTTATCGAGCAAGGCAAATTCAGGCAAGTTAACATTTTCTTTTTCAATAGAAGCAGAGTCAGGCAAAATTGACTCAACATTATCGAACACAAGCATACTATGCTAGACAATCTCACTAGGGTTTCAAGGAAGGGAAATAAAGTCATGCATGTGACTTGATGAGTCACTTAAGGTTGATTGATCTCTACTTGGATGAATTTCTACTCCTACCCCTACAATATCAATCATAGTTAGGGCAGAAGTATTTACTCTCTTTTCCCTTCTCCTCGGTAGAAACACCAACTTCGAATTGTCTTGGTTTGACTAACGGAGGAGGAAAACCAATTTCAATGCTTGACACTGGGAGACCTTGAAAATGAACATTGAACCTGTTTGTGCTGGAAGGAGGAACTTCTTCTTCGACATACAACTTTCTCTTTGCTTTTTCCTTGTACCACACCATCTTCGTATCAAAAGTATGAGTACCTTGTCTTGTACTCACCATTTGAAGAGGACTAACACTAAATACAAACAAGTGAGTGTGACGGAGCGGTTGAGAAAATAGGAAACCCACTATTTTTCGATAGAACTTGCCAGCTAAGAACTGCCAACAATTCAAATTCAAAAATAAATTTGAAATTAGAGCAAAATTAAACCTATTCACACCCTCTAATTTAGGTAGTCAATAAATTAATATTCCATTTGGAATTGCAAGCTTGATAGGCCGTCTCTTACACCAACTAGGCCTAAATAATTAATTGCTATGTTTTAATAACATATATGCTCAAAGTAGCTCTCAAGGCTTCAAAACGAGCAGTATCCAACGCCTTTGTAAAAATGTCAGCAAGTTGGTTCTTGGTGTTCATGTGCTCCAATGTGATTTGTTTATTTTAAACTAAATCACGAGTAAAGTGGTGTCTTATGTCAATATGTTTTGTACGATTTGGCTGAACAAGATTTTTATAAATATTGATGGCACTCATGTTGTCACAGTAGAGAGTCATGACATCTTGCTAGACATCATACTCTTGTAACATCTACTTCATCCATATCAATGAGTAAACTACTCCCTGCAGCAATATTTTTAGCTTTGACTGTTGACAAGAAAACACAGTTTTATTTCTTGCTGAACCATGAAATCAAGTTGTTGCTTAGAAAAAAGCAACCTCCAGAAGTACTTTTCTTGTCCTTTGAGCTTCTAGCCTAATCAGCATCATAGTAGCCAACTACAGAGCTTCTTGTGCCAAATGTGTATAATAAGAGTTTTGCATGTGTGGGAGCACGGGTTAATTTAATACTAGCCTTTTCAAAATCAAACTTTTTTACAATGTTCTTGCCATATGTAGACTGAGAAATGAAGACTCCCTCATCCAGTTATTGACCTAAAACCCCATAAATATGACGGTTCTCCTACCATGTTCATCTCGAATTCATCTTGTCTTTGTTTCACAAAAGGTTCTACTATCAATTGTGACATCCCCCCAAAGACAATATCATCAGCATAAATCTACACAATCACGAACTTTTCTTTGGATTTTTTCACAAATAAAGTTCTATCAAATTTACCTCGACTGTACCCATTATTTTCAAGAAACTTGGTCAGTCGTTCATACTTGGCTATAAGAGCCTGTTTGAGCCCGTATAATGCCTTGTTGAGTTTATACACATAGTTAGGATGAATAGATCAATAAATCCTTTAGGTTGTTTAACGTAAATTTCCTCGTTTTAGTAACCATTCAGGAAACCACTTTTTACATCCATCTGATACAGTTTAAACTTCAGAAGACAAGTTGTTCTAAGGAGAAGTCTGATTGCCTCAAGTCTAGCCACAAGAGTAAAGGATTCATCAAAATCCACATGTTCCACTTGAGTGTTCCCTTGAGACACCAAATCATGCTTTATTTCTAGTAATATTGCCATTTTCGTCAGACTTGTTCTTGAATATCCATTTAGTGCTGATGATATTTACATACTCTAGACGAGAAACAAGAGTCCATACATTATTTCTCACAAATTGCCAAGCTCTTTGATAACTCTCAAAAAGAGCTAACTTTCTCTACCTAAATCATGTTAGTTCTTAGGAATTTAATGTTTTATTAAGTGTTTTTGATAGGAAAATGAGCAAAGGAAACCATCGGGACATCTTTGGGTGTAATTTGGATCGAAACGAAGCATTGGGCAAAATTTGTGCAAAATGACAAAAATGCCCCTAGGAGCATAGTTGCGCTCTGCCAAGCGTAGCACTATGCTCAAGGGCAGAATGCTAAAAATGGGAAGAGCGTAGAGACGCTTCTCTAGAGAGCAGCAGTGCTCCGAACTTTGACAGAGGCACGCACACGTCGGAGTGTAGCGACGCACTAAGGGAGTGTAACGACACTCTGAGGCCAATTTAAATAAGCAGCTTCAATTTTTAAGGAAAAGAAAGGAAGAAAAATGGGAGAATAATCGAGGGGGCTGACGAAGGAGGCACCAGCTCAGTTTTTCTTCTGTTCCTACCTTTCTTTAGCTTAGATTTTTCATCATTTTGGGATTGTAATCTTGGATCGATGATTCTTTCTTCTTCAATCTTTGTCTATGAAGCTTGATTAGGTAAGGATTCTTCTAGTTCTTGGGAACAAATTCTTATGTAATTATTGAGGTCTATTTTAATGTATTCATATTGAGATTTTTATGTAATTATGGATTGATGCCCCTCTCCTTGAATGTATGTCTTAACTATCGATTTTTGCTCTTGCATTTCCTTGTGTTCGTCTATGCCAAAAATCGATGAGTAGCAAATGTTAATGTATGCATGCTAGGTGAATTGGTTGTTCATGGCTTAGAATGTGTGCTTAACTTTGATTCAAAAAAACCCAGTTAATTAGGTTAGGGCTTTCCCACTAATTAATCACACAATTGAATCCTAGGATGTAATGCACTTGTTCTTGATTTTGATTGATTGCTTTCGAACCCAATTAGAATTCGGGACTTGTGGTTTAATTAGGGCTCAACGCTTTAATTAATGGCTAGGGCGCTTGCCCAATTTATTCAAAGTAATTAGGCTGCCTATTGCGTCAATGAATTTGAATGAATTGAGTAAGTAGTTGTGATTACATAATCAATTATGAGTTCATTATGATATTTCAATGATAGAAGTTACACAAGAACCAAATTTGTTCCCAAGACTAGAATTTCCTACTCTTTATTACATTTTCCTGTCTTTTTACTTTCTTGCATTAAATTCCATGCCTAGTTCTAATCTACACTGTAACACCCTACTTCTTGAACCTAAGTACTTAAAGGGCTTGTAAGAAAAAGAAGTGAGACAAGAGAAGTGGTATTGGATCACAAGCTTGTGGAGTTGACCTAGAAATGTTGTCAAAATAGGAATAAGTAACTTAAAGGAAAGAGAGGTTTGTGCTTAAGTATTGGGTTAAGTATAAGCCATAGATAGGTTTGGAAGTTTTCAATGAATGATTTCTGGATCTTGGAATTGAATTAATTCTTAGAGTTAAGAATTCTTCTAAGTAGAATAACCAAACTAGGAGAACGCAAATATGCTTTTAAGCTTGGAAGTATGATCTAAAGAAAAGAAAGGAAATCTCACCAAGTGATGGAAAGAGTAAAAAGCATAGCCGGGAGTTAGTTGAGTTGAACGCATATTTGGTAAGTAAGAGACCATGTTGGATGCATGGTCAAGACTAAGAAAACGCATGATAGGATAACCATTGTGGAAAAGAAAATGGGTAAGTGTTGAAGTATTATAGGGAAACTCGAGAGCTCGAGGGAAAAGAGGTAAACGCATAAGAGGTAATTAAAGAAGGAGATATAAGTTTGCTTAAGTAGGACGTAAGAGCAAGAGGACTAAAGTGGAGTAGTGGTGCGTTGGAAGGAAATCTAAGTCTCGGAAAGAAGGATAAAACGCATAAGGTGAAATCAAGGAAAGATGCTATCGTAATTTAAGGTAAACGCATGAGTTCCATCAAGGGAGATCTTGTTGAGTCTTGGATAATTTAGAGGGTCGAGAAGTAATTCTAAAGGAAGGAAGCCGGAGATGGACGTATGCTAGATTTATCATTAAGAAAATGGTTAAGTATAAGGAAGAGGTTGGAAGCATAACCTTGGAATACAACTCAGGAACGCATAGAGGGAAGGGATCCTTAAGGATGGAAGGAAGGTCATGGAAGCATAGCAAAGTAGACATAAACACATGGAGTACAAACGCATGAAGGAAGGTCTTGAGGTAATTTTGGCTAAGTAACAGAGTAACAAGCATAGTCGAATGTTTATCACTCAAGAGAAGTGCTTATAGCTAAGATATGGACATATGGAAGAAGTGACAAACGTATGGTAGTATACAGTTAAGGCACAGACGCATGGTAGTATGCAAGGGAGAAATCTGGTCAAAAGTAGGAAGGTCGGGAGGAAGAAAGAGAATAAAGAAGCTAAAATCTGGTCATAAGGGCACTAAGTTGGATGCATGGTTCGTATCTTGGAACGAGTCAAACGCATAAGATGAGTTTATAAAGGTTATGTGGTTTCATTTAGACTTAACACTTTATAAGGAGTAGGTGTTGGGTTGCATGCCGGATGTGTCATGTAGGGTGATAGGTGGCAAACAAGTGGAAAAAAGAGAGGAGAAGTTGGATGACAAACCCTCTATCCCAAAGCTATAAATAGGACCTTGAGGGAAAAGAAGCAGGTGATGATCATTAAGTCTGAGTTCTTGAGAGAAAGAAGAGAGAGAAGGCTGAAAAGAGTAATCCTTACGTCCGTAGTGGAAGTCTGTGGCCAAGAGATGAGATGTTCCTAACAACCTAGCTACCTTGCTTTCAACAAGTTGCTCGTACTTAGGGAAACTGAAGCAACTTTGCGTCCAACAGTGCTATCAAAAGGAGAAACTATTAGCTTTACGTTCAAGATAAACTCTGCGATCAAGATAAACCTTGCGTTCAAGGAAATCTGTCTAAAGGGGTGAAGCCAGAAGAGTTTGTTGGAAGGCGGCACCTTGCATTCAAGTTATCAACTTTGCATTCAAGGTGCAGGGTTGCGTCCAACCGGGCTGACAGAAGGGAAAATCAGTTGCCTTGCATTTTAGACTTGCAAACCTTGCGTCCAAGAAACTCGGGAAACAAAATTAGAAGGAAGAAAAGGAAACTTCCCTTAAGTAATTATTAAGTGAGTGACACTTTCCTTTTTCTAAATGATTTTAGTTAAAATGTTTAGCCAGGCTTTTGTATAAAGTGTAATTTTATGATGATTTGAAAAGCATGATGGCTGCTTATACTTGATTTTATGACATGAAGGCATAATTTATCTGTTTTCCACGAGTTGTTGAAAAACATGTTATGAGATGCTATTTATTGAGAAACACTCTGTTTTCCACGACAGATTTTACAATGAACTGTTTATGCAAAACATACCGAGTTCTAAAATGTTTTCAAAGGGACCCAATGCTAAGGGACATTTGAGAAGGCATGTGGGCAACTCTTTGACTAGGGACCCAGTACTGATGGAGAAGGTACTTGGGCATCCCGAGATATTCGTATGTGCACATAGAGCTTGTGACGTTGGGTGCGTTGAGTTTTGCTCCGCCTTGATTAAGGAAAATATTCGTTTTCGACGTTGGGTGTGTTGAGTCTTGCTTCGCCCCGACTAAGGAAAATTTTAAAACAAAAGAAGATTTGATGCATTTGTAAACTGTTTTATTTAAAGACTTGGCTTATGTTTTATCTCAAGGCTTAACAGGAGTTGTCTACAAATGCTATGTTTGAGCATAATTTGATTTCTTGAACTATGTTTTCTGAAGTGAACATATATGATTTGACGAGGATATTTGAGCATGTTTTTCCAATATTTATGATTTGAAATCAGTATTTTATACGTGTTGTGTTATATTATTTTATTTATGTTTGATTTCCGAGCCCAAGATAGTTTTATAAAACTAGTCACTCACTAAGCAATCCAGCTCATTCTTTCCTATTTTTCTATGTTTCTAGGTAGCGAGCGAGTTCGGGATGCGTAGCCTACACAAGAATCTCGTATGGGCCGTCTTTAGTGTTTAGTAGGCGGATAGTGAACCTCACAAAGGAGTGAAGGTTGCTGTCCTCACACCTTCTCTCGGGTTATGGAGGATAATCTGGGAAGGGGTGTGACATACAAAAAACCCCACATTTATCATTTTAATTAGGAAATTAGCTAAACAGAACAAAGACTATTGTCTCTGTGGTTCAACCCTGACTTGCCACTATTACTCGTAGTAATAGGAGTAGGATTCAGTATTATAAATTTCTTTTGATAGGATTTTCTTTGGGAATAAAACGACACTTCAGAGAAATAGCCTATCAAAAAATGGTGTTGTTGCCGGGGACAATGTCATTTTTGTTTGATTTAGTTAAGTCCCTAATTAGGGCATTCTTTTGCTTTTAATTTGTTTTCTTTCTTATGTCAGGTTATCATGGCAAATGGAATACATTGTATGTACTATGTGTGGTGCGCAAGACGAGCTGTCGAAGGGGCAGAAGAAGAAGAGGCCAAGCAGATCTATGAACTCAGAAGCATGCTTGGTGATCTTGTCTCATCCGTTCAACTGTTAACTAAATGGTGACTGCAAAGTGACCCGATGCTAACAAGCCATGCCTGAGAGAGTCACTATAGCCATTGGGAACTCAAGCATTACACCCATTCTAGATGGATCGCTCACTCCTATGGCTATGGTAATTCCCCTACAAAACCACAGTACTGCTATTGCCACACCGTGCCCGAGCCTCAGATTTTGCTCAAGAGGCCAACCAAGGTATTTCTTTAGAGGATACAGTTAGAGAATTGACTAATCGCCAGTTCTCTATTGTAGCATAAGTGTTCCCACATTCAGGAGGATTTTCTTCATATCCAACACGACAGTCTTCGATTTGCAATGGAGACTAAGGCTGAGATGCAGCGTTTGAGTGACCAGCTTGCTCATATTGCTGACTTAGTCAGGAGATTGGAGAAGTTTGAGCTACAACCTAATATCTTTGAGACTACCGAGGCGCCTCACCATGAGGCGATGTACTTTGACGACGAGAAGGACGATGAGGATTCCGAGCCATTGAGATCATTGTTGAGACAGAAGAAGAACCTAGTCTCACGCCAGACGAATCTCAGGTGATAGAGTTAGAGGTCAAAAGACCTCGCCCTATTCCGTCATTTGTATTCTGTATATTTTCGAGTTTTCTTCTTCTTGTTCTCAATTGCAAAGTCTTTTATTTCTTTTGGCTTGATCAAGCCTCTTGAGTCTTTTGATTCTTTCTTTTTACCTTTTTTAGGAATATTAGAAAACCCAAATTCGACCTGTTTAGTTCTCTTCAGAAGATGAGAAACCTATTAGTCTTACTGGACTATATCGACTCAAGTAAGAAGGGACCAAAGAAATACGAGAATGTCTTTGTACCTTGACAAGGGATAGGTCACGTCGAGCAATCGACGTTAAAAATTTGCCCTTCTTGGAGGGAGCTATGTAAAATCTTTTTATTGCTTTCTAAATTAATTTAGGATAATTTAGGAGTAGTTATAATTAATTTAAACTAGGAGTAGGTTAATCTTAGTTTAGGATTAATTTAGTTAGATTAATAACAAAAAAAAAACAAAAAATTTATTGGGGCACAGCATTGCGACGCTGCGCAACAGATCTGCTTTAGACAGCAGATTTGTCGCGCAAGTTCTTCAAACTTTTCCCTACAAAGCTCGTTTTTTCTCTCTTTTGCTCTCAAAATCTCGCTCAAATTTCATCCTCCCCACACTAAATCTCATATTTTTTATGCGCACTTTTAGTCTTAACTGCATGTGTACGGGTCAAGTTATAATCTAAGACGGTGAAGTCCGAATATCGTTCCACTGGAGATCCAATTGTGAAGGTTTAAGCTACTTTATTCTAGAGTTGAATCAATTTTATTTGAGGATTGAAATTAATATTGTTAATTATCGAAAATATAAGCCAAAAAAGGAAAGTAATAAAGTGAGAAACACAAGAGTCAAAGAGAGTTCTAGGGTAATGAATCATTGTTTATTTCATCATGTAATATTATAGATTTCATGGATTTTATTGTCATTCATATGCCTAAGTCTAGAAACTTAATTCCAAGTTATTTTCTCTAAAAAACAACCCTTTCTCATGCAACTCGATTGATTACTAATCTCTTGAAACCAATACAAATTACATGGCATTAAGAATAGTCTTTAGCAACTTTTATTGTCAACCTAACTACTCTCTTGATAGATTAACAACAATTCATTGTTATACATCAAGTTAAACATACAATCTCTCAATCATACATCTAACTTAACATGTGAAGATGGCCAGTCCTAAAAAATTAAACACAATAACAATGAAAAGCATAATCATTCCAACAAAACCATGAAAGTCTACAAGATCAACATAAATTCATAAACAAATCATCAAGAGCCTAAAACTAAAGAGTTTAGCCACTCATAGCTTGAAGCAACATGTTTAAACAAAATAGACAAAGAAAGAGTGTAAAGAAAAGGAAACTCTACTGAAAAGAGGCTCTTGATTAAGGTAGCACCGTCATGATCTCCTTGGCTCTCACGTCAAAATTCGAATGGCACCACGACTACCTCGAACTCTTCTCCTCTTCCTTGCAACTAACTCACTCTTTGAACTCTTCTATGAACTCTCACTCAATTCTCTCCTTCTTGTGCCTCTTTTGGTCTATAGATTGATGATTAGTGTTGTTGGAAACCCTCAAATTTATAGAGTTGGCCGCCCAAAAACTTACCAAAAATACCATTTTTTCATTTATGGAAAACTGGCGATGCAGCATTGGTCTATAGCTCTGCGGTGCTATTGAAATATTTTAGACGGCACCCCGGCGCTGTGGCAGATTCTTGCGCAAACCCTCTTGGGTTTTAGCGCAGTGATAGAGCCGTCCCGGTGCCACGGAGCTGCCACAATTTTTGCCATATTGAGTTTTTCTTCTCTTTTTCGTCGTATTCTTGCTTGGTTTTGATCTTTTGGCCTTTTCTTCTAATTTTCCTCATTTTAACTGAAAACCACTAGCAAACAAGTGAAATCTAATATAATCTCCCTTAATTTGAGAGGATAGAAAGCACTTTTCAAGTGCTTATGAATTTTGCCCCAAAATCTTCCACCCAAATTGATTTTTCACTCACCACACACACAAATTTCGTGGGTTTTGTGCACAATACACGAAGTAGCTTGAGTTTCTCACCATTTTGAGTTCTTCACCATTATTTAAGATATGATATTTACTTCCTTTGAGTAATTTATTGTGGATTAATTGCTTAGAACTAGGCTGCGAGCTCTGATTTGGTGATTCTGCTGAAATTTGGTAGTTGGGATATCAAAGTGCTCTAGTTTGGAAGGAATTTTAGATACTTTTGCTTGTGATTTTTCTATGTATAGGTGTAAATTGTGGTTTTAGTTAGATTAGAGAGAGTTTTATTGAGGTTTAGCTCGTTCTAGGTTATCGCCAAGAGTTGTGAGCATTCGTTAGACTATTTCTATGGCATCTAGGAGGGGTAAGGGCAAAAATGTAGCTAGTGGGTCTATTCTCGCACCGAGTAACCTGAGTACGGCACTAATAGATTCCCCTTCCGTGGAGTGTATAAGCATTTCATGCGTGTAGTAGCCGTTAGAAACCTTATTTCCGAACGTGCATTATCTTTAGAAGTTGATTTCTTCTCCCGCATCACCGTTGAGATACGGCAGCGTAGTTGGGAGGTGTCGGCTGAGAAACCTAAGGATGCAGTTGCTTCTATAGTTAGGGAATTTTACTCTAGCATCGAGGAAGGTAGAGACGTCTCAGTTTTCCAGGGGGTTAAAGTCCCCTTCTTCCCTTCTCGTATAAACGACATTTATCATGTGGCCGACATTGTCGATGACAACTTTCTGAAGTTCGTGTCACAGCCATTTGCTGAGATCCGTGTTGCTGAGGTCCTCTGTGGACCAGGGATCAACTGGACCCGCACGTGGTGGTGCATCTTAGAGGGACAAATTTAACTGTCTCCAATCCGATTTGGCATGCTTTCATTTACGCTAGGTTGATGCTTGTCACTCATCTTGCCAAGGTGACCAAAGATAGGGTGAAGTTACTCTATTGTCTTAGCACAGGTGGGTCTATGAACATTGGTAAAGTCATCTGTGACTCCATCCCACATAGTAGATGTTGCCCCATCACTGGAGGCTTTGGGCATCCGTGTTTAATCATAGAGCTTTGTCGACGATTGGGTGTTGAGATAGAAAGGCGAGAGGAGAGAGTGAGTCCCAGAAGAGCTATATGTAGGATCACCATCCCACCTTTTGGGGTTATGGAGAGAACAAGCGCGGTGATGAAGAATACCATGTGAAGGAGGCTTGTGGTGATGATCATCAGGATCATCCTAAGGTGGAGGTCAGAGAGGAGTCATTAGGTGAGCATGCTCTAAGAATGGCTGAGGAAGCCTTGAGGGTGAGTCGAGGGTCCTCCCGTAGTGTTAGACGTATAGAGAGGAGCGTTAACTTTATTCATGAGAGAGATTGTCTCTATTATGCTAGCATAGACTTCCATTATCACATCCAGAGGGAACCAAATTCGCCTGATCCAGAGGACCACTAGTTAGCCACCTGAGTGCCCTCGATTTTTAGTTTTGCTTAGTTTTTAGGTTTTAGGTTAGTTTCTAGGAGTAGGTCTTAGTTTAACTTCTTGTACATAGTTATTTTGGCTGGGATTAACTCGACCCTCACGGACTTCATTTCAGGGAAGGTTTTATGTTTCCCTTTCATTTGTCCTTCTTTGCTTGCTTGCATGCATTACAAACAATGTATTGTTTTAGGTTCGGGGTGGGTGAGTTGTATGTTGCTTTCTCCATTGATTCAAATGTTGCATCTTGTTAGTCATGTTTTTGTGCACAAGGGTTCCATAGGAAATTGTTGCATTCATGTATGATTAGGATGACCTAGGATATACTTGCATGCTTCTTTGCTTGAAATTGTCAAAATGAGTGTTTGGTGAGCCCATTTAAAATTTTTTCTTGCATTCCTTACCTTCTTGTGCACTAGCCATCATAGGTTTTTTCTTCTCTTACGGCTTAGGATAGATTTATGGTGTCCATAAGTCTGTTGTCATCCTAAAGGCCCCATCGGTTAGAGAACAACCTTGTTAGAAAGGATGTAATGTGAGACTAGAGAGAATAAAAAGTTTTATGCCTATGTGAATGAGAAAAGAAAAGAAAAGAAAAAGACTAAGAGTGAAATGAAAGAAAAAGTGTGAAAAAGAAAGAAGAAGAAAAAGCCAAAAAGAGTGAAAAGGGAAAAAAAAAAAAAAAGGGTGTGAGCGAGTGCATGGATAGGGGTAAAAAGAGCTACCTCTGTCTTCATTAGTTAAGACACTCGCGAGAGAAGAGTGGGACAAGTCCCTACGATTGGAGCGTGAAAGCTAGTGCCCTTAGGTAAAAGAAATGTCTTCTATATTTTTGTCATGTGAGTTTCAAGCACTCTAATTGAGTCATTACCTTCTTGAACAGTTTTGGTTGTTTAATGATCGGTGCCTAAGCTAGAAGTAAGGGGAAGATGGATGGAGTATTCCATAAGGTTGTGTCTCTAGAGTTCACCTAAGTTGGCTAACACGCACACGTAAGGAAGAATAGAAAAAAGTGTTAAATGGCTCATTAAGTTGCAACTATCTCATTTTTAAGCTTTGATGTATGTTCGATTGTTTGCTCTCGCGCTTGTGATTTTCTCCTGCTCGAGGACTAGCAAGGTTTAGGTTGGGGGTGTTATGGTAGCTATCAAAAAGAGCTATCTTTCTCTACCTAAATCATGTTAGTTCATAGGAATTTAATGCTTTATTTAGTGTTTTTGATAGGAAATTGAGCAAAAGAAACCATCGGGATACCTCGAGTGCAATTTGGATCGAAACAGAGCATTGGGCACAAATTTGAGCAAAATGACGAAAATGTCCCTAGGAGTGTAGTTACGCTCTGCCAAGCGCAGCGCTATGCTCAAGGGTAGAATGTTAGAAATGGGGATAGCGCAACGATACTTCCTTGGAGTACAGCTGCCCTCCGAACTTTGACAGAGGCGCGTGCACGCGTCGGAGCATAAAGATGCTCCAAAGGAGAGCAGCTAAGCTCTGAGGCCAATTTAAATAAGCAGCTTAAGTTTTTAGGGAAAATAAAGGAAAATAAAAGGGAGAATAAGAGAGGAGGCTGAAGGAGGAGACACCAGCTCGGTTTTTCTTTCTTTTCCTACCCTTTTTTTAGCTTAGATTTTTCTTCATTTTGGGATAATCTTGGATCGGATGATTTTTTCTTCTTGAATCTTTGTCTATGAAGCTTGATTATGTAATGATCCTTCTAGTTCTTGGGAACAAATTCTTATGTAATTATTAAAAGGTTTATTTTAATGTATTCATATTGGATGGACTGACGCCCCTCCCCTTGAATGTATGTCTTAGCTATCGATTTTTACTCATGCATTTTCTTGTGTTTGTCTATGCCTAAAATCGATCAGTAGCAAATGTTAATGTATGCATGTTAGGTGAATTAGCTGTCCATGGATTAGAATGTGTGCTTAACTTTGATTCAAAGAAACCCGATTAATTAGGTTAGGGTTTTCCCCTAAATTAATCACACAATTGAATCCTAGGACTTAATGCACTTGTTCTTGATTTTAATTGATCGCTATCCAACCTAATTAGAATTTGGGACTTGTGGTTTAATTAGGATTTAACGCTTTAATTAATCGCTATGGCATTTGCTCAATTTATTCAAAGTAATTAGACTGCCTATTGCGTCAATGAATTTGGATGAATTGAGTACGTAGTTGTGATTACATAATCAATTATGAGTTCATTAAGATATTTCAATGATAGAAGTTACACAAGAACCAAATTTGTTCCCAATAGTAGAATTTCCTATCCTGGATTACATTTTCCAGTCCTTTTACTTTCTTGCATTAAATTCCATGCCTAGTTCTAGATTTAGACTATTCATTAGCAGACTGATTGGCTTTCATGAGAGATTCAGAAATCACTTATGAGGACATGTCAGAATGAATGTTCGACACATCTATCTTAACAAAAGAGGTATACCTAAATTCTTTTCATCATCAATAGAGGAAACACTTAGATCAGTCACATCGTCAATCAAAACATTAATAGATTACATGACACAACAAGCCATTTCTTGTGCATACGATATGCTCTACTATTTGTGGAATATCCAAGAAATATGCTTTCATCAACTTTGGAGTCTCATTTGCACCTGACTTCTCTATCAACAAGAATGTAATAGGTACTACAAAAAATATGGAAGTATTTAACATTTGGTCTTCTCTCCCTTTATATTTCATAAATAGTACTCGAGGAATCTAGTCAAAGAACAACACGATTATGAATATGACATGCAGTATTTAAGGCCTTAGCCTAAAAATGAAATGACAAAATTTTAGCATGAAGCATGGCTCATGCCATCTCCTAAAGTGTCGTGTTTTTTTCTTTCTACAACCTCATTCTACTGAGGGGTGATTGAAGCAGAAAATTTGTGATGAATGCCAGCTGAATCGCAGAGTTCTGCAAATTGCACGTTTTCAAACTCCCTACCATGTCCTGATTCATTTTACATTCAGATCTTTCTCACGTTGCAATTGAAGCCATAGAGCTTGAAAATTGACAAAAGCTTCAAATTTCTCTCACAAAAAACAAACTAAAGTGCAACGGAAGAAGTCATCAACAACATTTAAGACATTACTCTTTCCTCTCAAGCTTTTTGACTGCATTGGACCCCTAACGTTCAAGTGGAGAAGCTCCAACATACGTGTTGAACTCGACTGAGAAACCTGCTTATGCTGAGTGTGAGTTCGTTTACTTGACTAACAGTCACCATAGATAGTTCCTATAATAGAAGACAGAGATGAGGGACCAGAGATTGCCTTTTTCACCATAGACTTTTGAATGGTTTTCATGCTTACATGACTAAGACATTTATGCCATAGGCCAGCTTCTTCTTGTCTTAAGAAACATTTTCAAGAGTCCACAAGTAGCAGTTATCTAAGGATCGTGTGCCTGCCATAACAAAAGCGTTGACATCATTTGTAACAACATACAGTCTTTGGTATCTCATGTTCAGGCCTTGATCACAGAGCTGAATTATACTAATAAGATTGGCGGTAAGACCTTCAACTAGCATGACATCATTTAGAGAAGGTAGGCTTTGGAAATTCTATTTCCCTTTTCCAATAATCTTACTAGTAATACTTTCTCCAAAAGTGACCTTTCTTGCACTCACAAGTTTGAGATCAGACAAACAATTTCGTTCACCAGTCATATGCCGAGAACTTTCACTATCAAATTACCAATCTCCTCTGGCAGAAGATCTGAGTGAAGTCAACACAAGATTGCATTTGGTCTAAACATTTTTCACTCTCCAAACTTGTTTTAATTTACATCATTCCATTCGTCTGTTACGAGAGAAGTGAGAAGCCTTAATTGAGTTTGAGGACTTGTGGAGCAAGTCTAATAATTGATAGGAGAAAGAATGTTTGTGATTGGCTTTGCCACAAAAGTGAAAAATCCATCGAGGTCTGCTACGTTTGTTAGCTTCTCCTTTAGACCTAATAAAAAGAAGTTCCAGCATGGCTGTATCATTCAAGGTTCTGAGCTCTGACAAACTCAATCTTTTGCTTCCTTTTAGATTCAAGCTATTTGTTGAACTGCCCTTCAGTTTTTGAAAAACCAAGTCCAGAATTATCACCAACAACCTTTCCTTTGGACAAAATTATTTCAAGAGAGCCTGTACTAGTGTTAAGCATTCTGACGTTTTTACAAACAAACTCTTTCTCAACTCTGGCCTGTGACAATTATCGTTTTAGTTTTGCTATAGTGGTCACAAGTCTGTGATTGTTAGCAATCAATGACTCAATTCTCTCTGTCAGCAATCAACAACTCAATTCTCTCTTTTCGCACATTCTTGCCACTTGTTGAAAAGGGCTTGAGAGGAGGGATAATAAAAAATTGATTGTGAATGATCATCAAAATTGTCTGTAAACACATCATATTCAAAAATCTCGACTAGAGGTGTCAGAAGAAATGTTACTTACAAGCACTTTATCATCTTCTTCCGATTCACTACTGTCTTCAGACTCATCACTAGACAAAGTTAAGACATAGCTTCTATTCTGCTTCTTCATAAAATTGGGACATTTTGCTTAAAAATGTCCATATCCTTCACACTCTCTACATCTGAAAGTCTTTTCCTTTTGAAGAGTAGAACTCGCATGTTTGTAAATGACCTTCTTGTTACTTGGAGTTCTAAATTTTTAAGGAGTAGAGGTGTCACTAGACTTGTTGTCTTTCAACGTAATGTTGCCAGATTTCTTCCTGAAACTTTTGAGAACATGGTTGAATTGCTTAGAGAGTAATGCAATAGATTTGGTTAGGGAATCTTCAGAGTCCCTGTCAGGATCATTAATATGTTATCTAGCTAGGGATTGCAATGCAATACCTTTATTCTTCTTCTGGAGTTTCCCTTTTAAGGACATTTCAAAGTTGAGTAAAGAGCTGAATAACTCATCAACTTTCAAAGTAGATATGTCTTAAGCTTCCTCAATTGCAGTAACTTTCATATCAAATTTCTTACAAAAAGACCTAAGAACCTTGCAAACAAGTCTTTCCTCTAAAATTTTCTCCCCAAGTGCAAACGATTCGTTGGCAATATCTAGTAACCGAACATTAAATTCAGCAATGGACTCTTCATGGTGCATTTTTAAATTCTCAAACTTTGAGGCCAACAATTGAAGTCTCGACATTTTGACTTTAGAGGTTCCTTTGTGGGCAACAGACTAGGGTTAGCTACGGGGCTAGGTCGAGGGGCGGGGGGCTTCCCTATCCCTGCCTCAGTTGGGGGGCGGGGGGGAAGGGGGGAATTTACCCCCATTCTCGCCCCCGTCCTCGCCTTTTGTAGGCGAAGGTTCCCTGTCGGGAAAACGGGTCCCCGCGGGGACCCATTTCAACTCGAGAGCGAGAGTGTGAGAGAGAGCAAGAGAGATAGAGTGATTGTGAGTGAGGAAAGGAGCAAGATCAAGAGCGAGAGTCAACATCTTAGATATATATATATATATATATATATATATATAATTAACTTTTATATTTAATCAAGTCGGGGTTGGGGCAGGGATATCCTCCATGTCCCCGCCCCGTCCTCAAACAGGGATCCTAAAAAAATCCCCGATTTGACCCTCATCCTCAATCAAACTGAGGATTCCCCGACCGATTGAGTCGAGGCCCCCTGAGGACCCGACCTCGTGGGTTTTTTTGCCAACCCTACAATAGACAAAATACCCCAAGCCTCCTTTGCAGATACACAAATATTAATCATTTGAAATGTGTAGCGATCAACACCATTAAATATGACATTCAGAGCACATGAGTTTCCTAATGATGCTTCATCTTCAGCCTCTGACCATTGTAATTCTAGGTTAAGAACTTCCTTACCATCTTCAATTTTGGTGATGAGATAAGACCAATATGACATTCGAAGCACATGGGTTTCCTAACAATGTTTCATCTTCAACCTCTGACCATTGTAATTCTGGCTTAAGAACTTCCTTACCATCTTCAATTTTGGTGATGGGATGAGACCATCCTGTAACCACAACCTTCCAAATCTTACTATCAATGGATTTCAGAAAGGTAGTCATACGAGCTTTTTAGTACGAATAGTTTATTCCATCTAGAATAAGGGGTCTAGTAGTGGAGCTACCTTCTTTGATCTCGTTCATGATCGAAGAACCTGAGATAAAGGTGACCCACTTTGATACCAATTGAAAAAGCAATAAGATGATTCGTCACTCTAATACAGATGTTAAACAGAAAGCACAGACAACCTTTGTAACAACCAGAAAACTAACAGCAAGCAAAAGAGTAATTGTACATAGGAGTTGGTAACCCAATTCGGTGATAATCACCTACGTCCAAGGGGCAGTGTGCCCAAAAAAAGATAATCCACTAATATTGAATAGTTAAGCGTTTACAACAAAGTACTTATCTGAAAAGTATTGACTTCTACAGTGACTCTTGTAGAGCTTAACTTACTAAACACCTAAGCTCCTCCTAGATGTGAGACTCCCTCTCAATTGTATTTAGGCTCCCCTTAAGTATGATGATATTAGTGAAAGACACTTCGGCTTTCAACAGTGTGCGAGACTTCTCGTAGCTTGATTATCTTTCTTACAACTCAGTGAACTTCCTACACTGATGAATCTTAGGCCACCATAAGATGGAGAAATCCTTCTCAAGAATCAAGTCTTAGGCTCCCCTAAAATCGAGAATTCTTTCTCAGTAGTGATGCCTTCGGCTCCCCATAAGACAAAGATTATCTGCAAGGTTTTGATCCCGTTGAATGATAAAGTTGCACAATAGAATAAAGAGAGCAAAGAATAAAACACAATGATGCACAACTTGGCCACCAATAACAAAACCCTTTGTTCACGATAAACAAAAGTGGCAGCCCTAAATGTTCACCATTAATCTCTTTTTATAAATCGAGGCCAAGAAAGGAAATAAACTTCACAATTAGAAATAATTAGCAATGTCTTGAATAAGGAAAATATCGGTTAGAATATATTTGAAGGAAAAATTTAGATAAGGAAAGAAAAATATTTTGCAGGAATCAATATTTTTATAGTCAGATGTTAAGACTATATTTGTGACTCCAACACAATTCTCCAAACTTCCTTAAAAAAAAATGGAGAGCCTATCAACAAATCTCCAACACCTCTAACAACACTAGTTAAAATCGAAGCTGAAGAAACTATTGGAGACTGTAAAACTAGCAAAGGTTGAACTGCTGTGAAACTGGCATTGACATAGTCTAAGACACGATTGAATCGCATCCGATTGTATTTTTGCAAAAATACTAAAACAAATCTTAGATACACATAAAAGTAGTTCAAATTACCCTAAACTTGCTTAAGACTAATAATGGACATGTGCTACCTTATTTTACTTAATTTAGGACACTACGGGGTCAAAATGACGTAATTACCGACTCTCTTACCTTTAAAACATAACAAAATGAGAGATAAAAGAACATGAACTTTATGATATTTATCAACTCCTTGCATGCTCAAGTCCAAGGAGAGAGAAGGGAATTCGAGAGGAACTCAAAAGCTTTGAAAAGTGAATCTAGATCATTGGTCTCAATAAATACACTAGGACAACTCCATATGACACTGCAAGAGATATAGCCTTGAGCGACGAAAGTTAGAGAAGATTTGTAAATCATGATCTCAACTTTAGTGATAAAAAATGTATTTTGTCTCTAAATTTCTGACGAATTAATCTTTCATTGCATTTTCCTTGAAATATTTATTTGAGTTTATTAAACTTCTAAATTTCGTTCGAAAATTTAAACCTCTCTCCCTTCTAGATTTTGTTCGACAAATATCGTGAGAAACTTAAATTTTGAATCAATTAAACTTCTAAATTCTCACAAACCAATCAATTTAGACCTTTTATTACATTTATTTTGAAAATCATTCATGCATTAATTCTCTAAAACATGTATAAATTTCTTTGAGTGTCGGTTTTAGAAAATAGACAATTAAAGTAAATTCATGGACTATTCTAAAATAAAATTCTGGACTAAGAGTCTAAATGGATTCATTTACGAAAATTTGAAAGTTTAATTGATACAATAATAAATTTGATATGAGTATTTTTCCAAATGGAACTTAATAGAAGGTGAAAATTGATACAATTATAAAAGTCCGAGGTTTAAGTTGATACAACTCCTAAGTTTAGGGATATAAATTGATTTTTTCCCCACTGATATTAGTGTACAAAGTTAATAAAGAGTTGGCAATGTCAAGTAGTTTGACAGCCAAAGCAGAAAGGCTACACACACTAAATCAACACTAACAAGGAAAGTATTGATCCCTGTCTTCCTCGTGTACAACCTAATCTCTAACCAAAAATCACAAGACAAAAAACATACATAAAACACATTGAAAAACACATATAAATAACTTCAAATTCTCATTTGTTTCTTGGTCTATATAGAACCTAAAAAATGGGCATAATTATCCCTAGAACCTTTGTCCTTATTTCTCTCTTATTCTTAATTGGTGTCTCTTCAGCAGTCCCAATAGTGTCATCTCAGACCTCAAACCACACAAGTCTCCAAGCTGCCATTGAAGACATGAAGGCCAAATCCTTTTATGGCTTTGCCATCCTTCTCCAAATGCTCAACATCACCACCCAACTAACCCTAAAAGAAATCACCTTCTTCATCCCCCAAGACCCTCAGCTCTCCAATATCTCCATCGCCGTCGACCATCTTGAGGCCTTCATCCTCAGCCATTTAATCGTCATGCCGCTTCAATTCAACGACTTGATTCGATTTCCAACCGGTTCCATCGTTCCTTCAGGTTACCATAATAGGATGATCAGAATCCATAATCATGGAAGAGGCCATTTTGTTGTCAATAATGCTGTAGTCAACGTTCCTAATGTTTGTTCTAGTTCTGAGGGTATTAAGTGTCATGGGGTTAATAAGGTTATTGATTATGGTAGGGCTTCTTATGGTAATCTTCATAATTAAATTCTAGGGTTATATCTTTGGAATATAGTTTGTTGGAATACAAAATGAACGTTCACTATCGTTGAATAATAAAGTACTTTAATATTGAAATTAAAGTACTTTAATATACTAGAGTTTTCTTGTGATTTCTTTCCTCAAAAAAATAAATAAATAAAGTACTTTAATATTGGAATTAACGGGTGTGTTTAAAAAGAACTCATACCAAAACTATATTTTTATCGATTGATTGAAGCATTTTTTCATAACCATTTTGTTTCTAAAATTTTTTCTTAATTTCAGTTTGCCTATATAAATACTACTTTTACTCTATACAAAACAAAGTTCTTTTAGTTTTTAATTTTTGAAATTTAAGCTAATAAATATTATTTCTAATTAGGTGGGTTTTTGTTGGGTCATGGGTGTCTTGTTCAAAGGTTTTTTCTTAAAATTTGTTTTAAATTTTAAACTTTTGTTTTTCTTTTAAAATTTGACTAAAACTTCGTATATTTGTGTAAAAATTAAAAGAAAATAAGCCTAATGATTAGAAATGAATAGCTAAAAATCAAATTTATAATATATTAAAACGGCACCATCTTTGAAAAACTTTTTAGACCCTTTTAACCTTTTAATTATTAATAAGTTATAGATATGTCATTATAACATTTATATTAATTTTGAATATCAACATTTAATCATGTATGCACGTTTTTCAAAAAGAAAAAAAAATTGTTACAATTTCTTTCCAACAATGGTTACACTTTTCTTATTTAATAATTAATAAATGTCACAATTTCTTTTAATGAACAAAATAATTACAAAAATGATTTATTAAACTTTAACCGGTTAAATACCAATTGACAACTAATGAGTTTCTATGCATTATTACTAAAAAAAATTATTCATTAAGTATATATTCATGTAGGTTTTATATTAAAATAAAAGTCCATATAATATATCTTAAATTTTATCTTTTTATTCTATAAATGTTTTTGCTTTTGTTGATTTTTTTCCCTTCATAAAGTATAGTACACATTAATTAAAAGATAAAATACCATTTAAAAATGTAAATTATATACAATCAATCTTTTTTTAAGAAAATATATAATGTAATGTAATACTTCTATA
Source organism: Citrullus colocynthis (assembly GCA_031780015.1). Lineage (NCBI taxonomy): Eukaryota > Viridiplantae > Streptophyta > Magnoliopsida > Cucurbitales > Cucurbitaceae > Citrullus > Citrullus colocynthis. The sequence continues at coordinate 206,761 of QLSR01000100.1, read as the reverse complement.
CATACATTACTTAACTTAATAAAATAATTTATGAGAAAATAAAATTTAGAATATAAAGGGTTTGGTTGATTTAATATCTATCAATTAATTATAAAACTAATAATTTTGTTTTAATTATAATTAATAACAGGATTTTAAAAGTTTGAAATTTTAAGGATTTTTCAACATTCAACTTCTAGGTACAAGCTAGAGCCTACAACTGTATATAGTCTTTCCTTATGATCTTTCCTACAAATTTGTGAATCTCTTCTTAGTTACTTTGTCCTTCTCTCCTGATATCCTCTCAAAGTTTCTAAGTTCGTATGAATTATAAAAGTAGTGCAAAGCACTAATGAAAGACAAGATGTCGAAATACTTTTAAGACAGGTATCAACTTCCTTGGTAAATGTTATCACAAGTATTTTAAAATCATTTGTTATTGTTGCATTTTACTCTAAATGCGTAAGTATGTTTAGAATTTTTTTTTTTTTTTTAATTTAATCAATCTAACATGATTACTCACCATTTTTTTTTATTCTAAACCATAATATCAATCTATCATCTATAATTATTTGATAAATATGAATGGAGGAACCTCAATCATGCAATATGAACATCAAGAATGAGCCATACATGCTGTCCAAGTTTACACTAAGCAAAAACGAAGAATTATGTGAAGTCAAGTGGAATTTATAAAGAATCAAGTTTCATTTAATGAACAAAGACTTCAAGCTACTTCAAATGAGGTGTCATTTACTCTTGGATGGTTACAAATGCATGAAATATGGATGAAAAATACTAATCTCAGATTTATTTTACTTATTAAATATATTTTTCAGTTTTGAGTCATTTTATGTATTTTTATGTTACAATTAGATCATGGCTTATAATGGTTACTAATTATGAGTGTTACAACATTTTAGATGCCTCATAGAATGTCTAGGGTTATATTTTGAGGCCTATATAATCTCATGTAATTGTTAAAAAAAAAAGAGACTTGGAAGAGATTTGAAAATGTAGTAAAAGAGCCTTTAAGCTTTCTTTTAGCCTTGTGCTATGTTTCTTTTGCAATTCTACGTTGTTTAGGTTACATGTCTAGAATCATTCAAACTTGACTTAATTGATCTTTCTTGTGGAGTGATTTGAAGATCAAGGGTCGATGAGAGCATCAAGCTTTGTCCGATCCATGCCTTTGCTGATCATCTTGATTTAGGGTGTTTGAGTTTGAGATCTAAAGGTCTTGTTCGTCAACAAGGTTATTAGATCCAAGTTCTCGATTGTTTCTTATCATTATTATAAATAACAACCCATAAAAAAAAAAAAAAAAAAGTTTGATTATTTATTATACTCTTCATTTTTGGTAACATGAGATGATATAGTACGTTGCTTGACCAGTTGCATAATTTGAACCATGAAAGCAGTAGGAAGGCCTTGGATCTTAATGAAAAGTGGCAGAATAGGGGAGGCATCAAATTGCTTCAAGATAAAAGATAGGAGGGATACCGAATCAAGTCATGTATTACTATTGGCCATACAATGATGACATGCATTGTCAATCTCATTGGTATTCCATTGTTTTTGGACAAGAGTTAGATATAGCATTTCATTTCTCCCATAGATAAACAATTGAAACAAAAGACCAAAGAATCTCATATATCATTGCGAAAATATTTATTATTTGATTGAAGATATTTGTGAGGTTTCATTTAATGTTTTGAAGAATCATTTATGATTTAAAATTTGTATGATAGTCATTTTTGGAAAAACAAATCTAACCGAAAATTTCTTTTAATGGTTACGAACCCACATTTATATCCTTAATTATTATCATTACTGCTTGGTTTTAACTTTAATTTTTAACTCTGTCTTTTCACCAAACTATATTTATTGTACAAATTGGTATTAAATTTCATGTTAAGTTTAATAATTTTCATTAATCAAATTAATCATCGATATGCCTTTTTGTTAACAATTAATAAAAATAAATACGGTTATCCAATTCTAGAATCCATAAAAATCTTAACTTCAATAATTATGGTTAGAATTTGAATTCAATATCAGGTATGTCTTGATTATTTTCATTAAATTTTTTTTTTATTAGCTTTTAAGGTATTAGATTTTTGCTTTTAAGGTATTGAAATGTTTTTAGATCGAAAAAAAAAGGAAAAAAAATTAAAATATTGAAAAAGAATGGTAGTTTACAAAAATGGGCATACTTGTTTTTAATTTTTTAAAATTATATATGCGTTTTTTTTTATTACTTTTATTCTCTAAATCCGTGGTATCTATTTATGAGAAATAGGTGAAATTGGATGCTTGGATTCATCATATAATTCACCTATTGAAGAAAAAAAAACATTATTTATATTAATATCCAACACATAACATAGGTACTCCAATAACAACAATAATAATAAAACGACACTTATGTATTATTTTATTTGTATTAATACTCCAAAGCTTTAGGTAAAAATTCCAACAAAACTAAGTTGTTCCCCTTTTTTATTTTATTTTTAATGATTGTTTATATATGTATCTATATCATGAGAATGTACATTTTTGTTAGAAATAGTACATTATGATTTAGAGCAAACAAAAGAGGAACTCCAAATCTACTGTAAGTTTAGGATATCAAAATGTATGAACTTATTATATTAAATTTATCTAAATCAAATTTTTTCAAACTTATTTAAAAGGATGAAAAAATACAAATATTCTCATATTTGTATAAATTATTAGGTTTAAAAAAATATAACAACTTCAATTTACAAAACTGCCACTAAATTTATTTTATGAAAATGTTATGGGATGTTGTATTTTTTTTCTCTCTTTATTCTCTGTTTTTCAAAAGATCCATGAATTTGCATTTAAATTACTAAATTGTTATTAAGATATTTAGATTCATATATATATATATATATATATAATTTAATGGGGTTTCTCCTCCTATAGATGGAGAAACAAATTAAGAACCAGATGTGAATTACCAAGATTAAATTGACAAATTTTACCCAGTGCATTCAAAGTTAAATAAAGTTCACGTACAGTGTATGTGGTAAACCACTAGTGGTTATAAAATAGAGAACTTGAATTGTATTGTGCCTCACTAAGAAAATAGTACGAACACAAAAATGAAAACTATCTCTTGATCAACTTCAATGCTCGATGAGAAATAGATGGAGAATAAATACAATTGTACTAGAACGAATTAGATAAAAATATATATTAAAAAAAAATTGAGATGGCAAAAGAAATTAAAATAGGGGGAAAACCAAATTTTATCTCTAAAGTTGACAAGTTTTTCATCCCAAAAGTTTAATTTCGTCTAATTCAATTCTAAAATTGAGACATGTTTTGCCATTTTTACTCTCTAGGTTCAATTTTCACTAAATCTACTCTATAATTTTAACAAGAAGTTAATGAAATATTTGTCGAAACTTACTAGTTATTGTAACAAAAATATCAAGTCAGGGCATAAAATTAAACTTAACTCAAATAATATTTGATTGATGATTGAATAAATCTTTCAAAACATTACTCCAGTAAGAGCAAAAACCTTTTGAAAGAAAAGAACATATATGCAAAACAAAACAGAATTAAGAAAATGCTAGTTTTTCCAGGTTTCTTAAAATTCATATAAATAAAATATATTTAACCTATGCAAATTATTTAAATGACAAAATTATTAAAAATATTTACAAATACTAGCAAAATATCACAATCTATTTATCATAGATTGCAATAGACTATCATTTGTGTCTGTCATGACACAGCTATTGTCATCTATAATAGATAGACAGTAAAATTTTGGTATATTTGTAAATATTTTGGTTCATTTTCTTATATTTAAAAAAAAATTCTTGAATGTATTTATATATATTCACATACTTTTAAAATATATTGAAAAAACTAAACAGGGTGGGGATACTCTTCCCATCCCCACCCCGGCCCGATCGGAGAGCCAATTTTAATCTCCAGTTTGACTCCCTGATCAAACTGGGAATTGCCCACCCCTGCAGATTTTTTTTTTTTTTTTCAATCATAGTTCTTTGCCTATTTGTCAGATTCAAAATTACCATACCATTAATCTTCACTCCCAATTTGGGATTTAGTTAAACTTTTGAGTCCAAAATTTACTTTTTAGTCTACGAGTTTTTAGAATGGGTGTGATGGACTCCTATAGTTGTCAATTTTAGGGCATGATTGATAGATGGTAGACAACCTGGTTTTTGTTTCATTTTTTCAGATTCATCATGTTCAACAAATATGTGTTTGGTAGATAATTTTTGAAAAATATTTTCAATATCTATGATTCAAATCGTGCAAATTTAAAAACAACATTTGTGCGTTTTTAGTGTATCCAAGATTTTGAATTGAAAATTTTAAAATACAAAATTAGATTAATAAAAATAAAAGCATTAATAAATATAGTAATTTATGGAGTAGACTCAGTTCATTTTTCTTTTAAATTAAAACTTGGGTTCATTGGAAAAAAATTTAATTTTGGAAAAAAAAAAATTAGGAAGATGGATTGTTTCAAAATAATTTAGGGAAATAGGGGTTTTTTATTATTGGAATAAAGAGACGCATTCCAACTCAGTTTTGATTACCTTTGACCAAACGAAACAGAGAATGCATTACTGAGTCAGAATACGTCTCCTTAACAAATGCATTCTCGAAAAGTCAAAGAAAAAAAAGTTGTCAGATATGACATGTCTAACTGTTATGAGATATGGATATCCTGATGTCCACTCATATGTTTTTTTGTGGTAAAGTGGTAATACCCATATCGTGGGATGTGTTAATTTGAAAGGTTGCAACAAATTCCCAAATCTTGCAATACAGATGTTCGACTACATTCACACGATTTACGTGGCAAACATGAGCGATATTGGATTAGATATTTGACTCATCAAATATCAATTTGGATAAATGTGATTGGTTAATGGACATCTTATAAACAAAGGTATAGATGATGAACCTAGGTACATTGAATTGTATTCTAATGTTAATAGGTGATGCATCACGAAAACTGGAGCATCGTATCACTATTTGGTATGAGTTTTTTATTTTATAGGATGCATTGATTTTATTGTTTAATTACATGATTAATTTTTCTAAGACATTAACTTGTTTTTCAATTTTTTTTTTTTTAGTATAAATTAGCAAATATGATAATATCTAGTAGAAAAGTCCTTTTTAGACTCACATCTTTCAATGGTAATGTTCCTAATGAAGAACAAGGTGATCTAGTTAGACATCAGGATATTCCAATTCAACTTGATGTTCAGAATGAATATCCAACAACCCGAATTGATTATTTTATCCATAGTTCTCTATGATGCCAACACTGTCAACATTTGAACTTTTTTTGACAACCTCAATATGCTCAATATGGAGAAGGTCAAACTTCACATGCTCGTCAAGATGTTCATGATCAATATGTGACATATCGACATCGTAGTGAGGATATACAAATTATAAAGAGGACCAACATTGATAGTGGACACTATGTGATTTAACAAGTTTGATTTTGGCATATAATAGGGGATCATCTGCTAGCCATAATAAGAATATTGTAGTTGTGATCTATAATTATGGAAGTTTCTACTTTATATTTGAATTAATTATAATTAATTAATCATCTTAGTCCTTTAATCATGGAAAAACTAACTAATCAAATAAACATAAAATAAATAAACTCTAACATAATAATGAAATCATTAAATATCTTATTAAAAAATAGAAATAAAATGATTTTGAACCTTTGTCAAATTCACTTGACTCTACTAGTTTATAACTGGAAAAATATATATATATATATTTAATACCTAAAAGTTTAAAATTAATCAAACACAGATTAAAAACAATAAGAGAAGTATTGAATTTAACAAACACAGTATTACTCCTTATTCAAAACTCGAGTTGGAAAAAAAAAAAAAACTAAAATGAATGAATTAAAAACAATTTGAGTTCAAAATGTATATAAAAAAAACGATTCTCATGTGTTTTTAGAATTTTAAATAGGAATAAATTTTGGAAAAATAAAAGATAGAAAAGAAAATGTGAATTGTCATAAATGACAAAATTAGGAAACTATTTACAGAAATGACAAAATTTAAAACATGCTGAGATAAATTTAAAACAAGTTGATATTTCTTTTAATTTTTTTCAAAATACCAAAAGTACCCTTCCTTTATTTGAAGTTGCGTGTCCTCCTCCTCCTCCTCCTCTGTATTTTCGTTAAAAACCAAAACTTCAAAAGTAGATGACAATTCTTTCACTGTCTGTCAATGATAGACATTGATAAAAGTTGTTGCATTAAAATTAAGTTTAGAAGAATTATGAATCTAGCCTTATGTCGTGCTTATAAATTGAAAAATCTCTTGGTTAAACGCAAGTTTTCCTATAAAAACTCAAGTGCAAGTTTTGATAGGGTTTTTGGAGAGTCTAGGATCAAACATGGGGATCTGAGAAAATTATATGTTAGGACCTTGTTGATTAATGCAATTTTTTCTACAAATGAGACGTTGAAAGTGATGCGTTGAAAACTCTACAGATGGATTAATTATAGGTGAGTATACACAAGTGTTAAGATGGGCGGATGAACATGGAAGATGATGTTACATGGAATGTGATGATGGTGAAAAATGTCAAGTACAATTACAATCAAACACCAAGCGTGGAGGAAAGGAAAAGTCAATGGAGAAAAAAGGGTTGAGGGGAGTTCACTAACACTTTCTTAAGCCATGCATAAGCGGCATTCATAACCGAAACTCTAAAATTGAAAATGCACCTTTCGATACTTCTAAGCCACATTTATCTTATCTTTAAGACACATGCAAAGTTTTTTTTGAACAAAAGACTAACTTTATCTCTAAAGCCAACTCTTGTCTTATTTAAGATGAAATAGTTAATCACTTACTCTCTCAAGCAATTGATTATTCTTACTTAAATCTATTTGCTCGATTGATTCATGCAAGATTTTTAGCATGCATCAAAATAAGATAAACACTACTTATGGAAGAACTTGGAAAATGTTAGCTTAATCCTCAACCAATTAGGAAATTAGTTAGCCATGATAGAAAAAGAAAGTGATATGGATAAATGGAATTATGGAGCAATCTGATTTATATTGAAGAAATTGTGAGTCTTTCAAGAAAACAATCTTAATACAAACAAAACTTGTCTAGAAAATAAAGCAAAATGTTGAAAGAATAATGTCAAGCCGTTGGTTGCAACGTCTTGCTTCTAGAGGCTTTTAATGGTAGTTGTTTGAAGTATTTGCATAGAGGGAAGGGATGAACTCTCACTTTTCTAGAGGTAAGGCTGAGCTCTCACTCAGAATTCCTCAAAGAGAAGCTTGAGGTTGAAGATGGAAATGGAGGTGAAGGAGGTTCCGCAGAGCTTTTGCTATAACGTCTCTCGATAGTTTGAGGTTGAATTCTTGCGGGCTATTTATAGGCATCCAAAAGGTAGTTCTCATGATTGTTGACACCTTTGTGTTTAATTTCATGCCCTACTGCACAGACTTCTTCATGTCACAAGTTCATTGGCTTTGTCATGACTTTATCAAATTAGTCGTCCATTTGCACTTTGACACGACAGTCACCGCTCATGCGTTCATCAATTCTTTTTCTTATTGATTCATATCAACACTAGGTTCTTTGATGTAGGGATCAACTGTTGGCTTGATCTAACCTTGTTTAGCAACATCTTTGATTGTCCTTAGCTATTTTTTGGCTTCTTCTGATTGAAATCATGTGTCCAAAAGATATAAAAACATAATTTCCAGGATAAAAGATTTTGTAAACAACTTGAACATAGAGTAGATCTTTTTATGCTATTTTATTCTCAAGTTCATACGTTTTTTTCTCTAAATTACTCTAATTATTTCAAATAAAGACGATAATAACTTGTATTTCTACATGTTATTAGAACTCTATCTCTATCTATCACTAATAAACAATTATTGAACTATCCTATGTTTTAGTGATTCTTGCAATTTAGTGATCTTGTTCTTGTTCTTCTTCTTATTCAATTATCACTGATTTGAATGTGGGTGATTTAAATTAAAATTTGATAGAGTGTGATAGATTTATATCACTGTTTATCACTGATAGATAGTGATAGAAGTCTTTTAGAATGATAGAGCTTTAACGTGTCTATCATTGATAGTCAAAGATAGAGTTCTATCACTGTCTATCATATTTGCTACAATATTTGGTGGTTTCCACCTAAATTTGTTTCCTCTTAGTTGCTACAATTTAATTCACTGTGCTTAAGGACTAAAACCAACTTCAAAAGTAGGGACAATTCTATACTTTCTATCACAGATAGATAGTGATAGAGCCTTATCTTTGTCTATCAGTTTGTTTTTCCCTGTTTTGTAGTTCTTCTTCTTCTTCATATTATTACATGCAATATTTTGTGACTATAGAAAGTGAAAGTCTTCTAGGTATCACTGTGTGTTAGTGATAGACAACGATAGACCATTATCTCTATTTATGACTCACAATTGTGATTGGGATTATCCATGATAGATAGAGATAGCAGTCTATCGTTGTTTATCTCACTAATAAACTTTGATAGAAAATTATCATTGTCTATCTGATAGAATTTTATGTTTGTTTATCAGTTTGTTTTTTCTCCTATTGTGTAGTGATAGACAGTGGTAGATTTTTATCCATGTTTATCTGTAATATATTTCTTTACTATTATTTTCTTATATAATATTTTTCTCCTTTTGTAGTAATAATATGATATCATGGTAAATATTCCTATAGTTGTTCTGTATTGTGAACAGTGGAAGCATTATAATTTTTATGAGAATTATAAGGTTACTGGAATTTTGGTGGATGATATGATAGACTTCAATAGTTTAGTTGATTTGATACTTGAGGAGATTCAATTGGATGGTTTACTAGAATTGTTAGTACTATTGGAACTTGGTAAAAATAATATTCAAATTGTGTTCCAAATAAAACAAGACAAGTATGTTTGTTGGTATTTGACCTTGGCTAAAGATGCAATCACTAAACATCCTTTAGTTGCTCATGTAAATGATTGTTCTTTGGAAGGATCTACTACTTCTATTAGTAGTGTAGGTGGTGACAGAATGTTACGTGTAAGTTCTTCTTCTTCTTCTTCTTCTTCAAAATGATCAAGTTATAAGATATATTCATTTTCATGGTGATTTCAAGGGAAAAGATGTATTTGAAAGTAAATAAATACTATTAAAGTGTTTTTACATAATATCAACAAAAGAAGAATTTCCAATTTAGGACTACAAGATCAAATTCGAAGTCACTTGAGTTTAAATGTTTACAAGAAGGTTGCATATGGTATGTTAGGGCATCTCAGTACGAGGCCAGTTAGTTGTGGATGCTTAGGAATACATTTCTGACCATGATTGTTCAATGAATACAACTCAGAGTTGTCATAGGCAAACTTCTTCATTTATACTTAGTGATTGCTTAAAAGATGATTTTAGGTTTATCTCTACTGATCAATCCATTCCTAGAAATATTATGCATAAGGCTCATACAAAACCTGGTGTTAATATTAATTATCAAAAAGCTTGGAGGGCAAAAGAACACATAGTAAGGTCATTTAGAGGTGATCCAGCTGAGTGATACAACTTGATTCCAAGGTGTTTTGAAAAGTTGAAGGAAACGGATCCAAGTATGACTATTGGAGTATTTTTCTTATAAAATTTCTATCACTGTCTATCAACGATAGTTTTCTATCAGCGACAGTTCTCTATCACTATCTATCTTTGATAGACTATGACAGACATCTATCATTGTCTATCTATTAATTTATTCATCTATTTTTGCAAGTACATACACTACTTTAGAAATGGATGAAAATAGTCATTTCAAATTTTGTTTCATGGCTATTAGTGCATCAATTGAGGGGTGGAAGTATTGTAGACTTACCCTATCCATAGATGGCACATTTTTGAAGTGTAAGTTTGTTGGCACTCTATTGACAACCTAAATAGTTGATGGTAACAATCATATCTCCCCCCTCGCATTTGTTATTGTAGATTCAGAAAAAGACACATCATATAAATAGTTTTTTTTTTTTAAAAAAAATATACGTAATAGTTTTGAGGATCAAGAGAATTTAGTATTTGTTTCTGATAGGCATCTGAGCATTCCCAGAGGAGTTTTAAGTGTTTTTAGGAATGTTGAGTATTGTGTGTATGCAACATCTTTTAAGAAATTTGAAGCTTTCATTAAAGGATTTATTGATTGACAAGTTTTTCTTTAGTTGTGCTAAATCTTACACTTTTCATGATTTTAAGTACAATATGAGATCAGTGGAATCAATTTGTCTGAATATTCGAATTTATCTTAGTAATGTTGGTTTTAGGAGGTGGTCTCATGCATATTCACGAAGAGAAGGTATGGAATGATGATAACAAATACTGCAGAAAGTGTAAATTCAGTTTTCAAGGATGTCAGAGATTTACCTGTTGCAAAGCATGTTTGATTCGATTAGAGATATATTGCAAAAGTGGTTTCATGATTGAAGTAAAGGTGTTTTTACAATAAAAACTATTTTGAGTACTTTGGACATCAAGAATATGAAAAATCAAGAAGTTTCCACTCCTTAACTATCTCTAATAGACATAGATAGACTACTATCATGGTCTATCAGATTGATAGGGTCGATCAGTGTCTATCTCTGATAGACACAAAGATAGACACAGATAAGCTACTATCATGGTCTATCGAAGATACTCGCTGATACTGTCAGTAACCATTTTTCTTATAAACTTTTTGATACTGATTGCATTTCTTGTTTTTATTTATTAGGTTGATTCCATTAGCAATGTTGAATACAAGGTAATGGATGGAGACAAACAATTCATAGTGAAGCTAGACTTGGGATCTTGTAGTTATCGAGTATGGGATTTTGAGGAAATTCCATGCGTAGATGCATTTGTTTTTATTTACGTATGTATCTAAGTATTATTATTCAACAATATTGTTAGAAACGTATAAAGGTTTAGATTGGAGGGTTGAAGATGATGTCATGAAAGCATTACCTCCTATTATTAAACGTCAAGTTGGAAGATCTAAAAAACAAAAGATTCTATTTATTGGTGAATTTAAAAGCTCATCAAAATGTAGTCGTTGTAATCGTAAAGGTCACAATAGTAGGACTTACAAACTTGAACCATTTAGCCAATGATGTAATCATTTCTTTGCATTTTTTTCTGTTCTTGATTTGTAAACATACGGAATAGTATCTTCAACTTTCAATTGAAACATAACAAACTAACTTTAGTGATAGACATTGATAGATTTCTATCTCTTTCTATCTACTGATAAACAACTATCAATGTCTATCAATGATAGATGATGATAGAAAACTATCAATGTCTATAGTAGTGATAGTTTCTATCAACTATTAACTATCACTGTCAAAATTTCCCAACTTCAAGCAACTTGCGTTTATCAGTAGATAGACACATATAGACAACCATTAGCGTCTATCACTATGTATTGATGTTGAAGTTTTCATGCATAACAGAAGTGGTTTAATTGTCTAACAATTACCTATCAAGAACAACATAATCAACTAAAATATGTAACAAAAGTTGTTAATTGTCTTACAAGTATATATCAGCCACAACGCAATCAACAAAAACCTGTTACCAAACCAAAAGTATTTAATTGTCAACAAAAAGAAACTTCACAAACCAAAAGTTGTAGAATTAAGATTGAGATTGAGATTTTTGTTGAGAAATCTTCAAGTTGAAGCTTGGACGAGTATCTATCATCAAATTTTCCATTATTATCTTCTATGGGGAGTCCTTGTGAGTTTTCTTCTTTGGGGAGACATTCTTTTCATTCTTATTCTTATTGTCTTTTTTGTTGGTTTTCGTTGTCTCTTTGGTCTCTCGTTCTAAACATATTTATCTTCTACCACCTTGGGTCTAGACTTTTTATGCTTTCCTTTCTCTTCAACAACCTCTTTTCCCTTCAGTTTCCTTTTTTTTTTCTTTCCTTTTCTTTCCATCTTTTCATTCTCTTCTTGATCTCTATCTTCTTCAATTTGCTCAACTTGTTCCTCCTCAGTTTTCTCTTCTTCATTGATTTGTTGTAATAAAAAAATTGAAGTTAAAAAGAAGAACACCATCATGGTGTATCAAATAGACAGTGATGGAAAAATATCATTGTGCATATATACATTTACCTTTTTCTCATTTCTATGTTTTAAAGTTGTTTCCCTTCTTTGATTCTCTTCTCCTTCAAGTTCTTCTTCTTCATCTTCAACTTCTTGTCGTTCAACTTCAACTTCGTGCAAGCATATGATAAAAATTAATAAAGTTCTAAACTTAAAAAACTTATTAATAAGGTAGAAGACTATACTATCAGCAAGATTTTTATCAACATCAAGTTTAAGATAAAGTAGTAGCTAAGCTTAAGAAAATAATCAACCACTAATAGACACTAATATAAGTTTATCATTGTCTATCAACGTCTTTAAACATTAAGTCTAAGACAAAGCAGCTTACGAGAAGAATAAAACCTTTTCATTTTCCTTTTTAGCAAGGTATGTCTAAGCATCCTCCAACTCTATTGTTAACTCTTATGTTTTTGGAGTTTCTAAATCCAAAGTTTGAATAAGTTCTACATCATCTTGAGTTTCAAGCTGTTGTGCTTGGATGTTAGATTCCTTAAAAAAAAAAAAAAAAAAACATAAATCAAACATAAAAATTAAGCTAATTATGTAACGATCCAACTTCCTAGGACTCAAGCTAGGCCGCCACTTATGTGTGTGTGCATAAAATTCTAACAACACATATATTCTTTACAGACAAGAAAACAAGGGAAGCCTTTAAGATAAATGAATGGATAAAGAAATAAATGAAGAGGTTTTTGGTCAATACCGATAACCTAAAATTTTAAATGGGCACCCTTACAGTTTCAAAAGAAAATTAATCAAAGGGTCGAAATTTCTAAGTTTAATGACAATCACAAAAAAATATAGAAGTTCACAAAATATGTGCGGAAGTTTTGGTCTAGTCCCCATGGCTAAGTCAACGTTTCCTCTCGTCGTCTGCCAAGGTATCCATCTTCCTACCTGAGAAAAAAAAATATGATAAAATGGGTGAGTATGGATATTCAGTAAGTAGCCCAGGCTATGCACCCATATCCAAAAGGCGCAACATACTAGTAGAACATACGTAAGCAATTTAAGTTCAGGAGCCCCAAGTTACGGTATGGCCTCTCACTATTCTGGGAAGGCCTACGATAAAATCCATAGACACGTTCTCCCACTTCCATTCCGGCACCTTTAGAGGCTGCAACAGCCTTGCTGGCATCTGCCTCGGGGCTTTCACCTGCTGACAAGCAAAACACTTGCTAACATGTTCAGCTACCTCTTTCTTCATGTTGTGCCACCAGTAATAACGTTTCAAGTCTTGGTACATCTTGGGGCTCCCAGGATGCACGGTGAAAGGAGAACTATAGGCTTCTGCTAGCAATGCATTCTTAACCTCACTGTCTGCTGGAACGCATAGGTGTCCCTGGTACATAAGACCACCATCTGGAGATACTGTGAACTCATTTCCCTGTCCCGCCTCTACCTGGTAAAACCTCTCCGCTAGGAACAGATCCTACTGTTGTGCACTAATAATTCTTTGCCTTAAGGTTGGTTGTACCGACAGTTGGGCTAGCTGTGACGTAACTTCTCCAATGGCTACTGCGATCCCTGCACGCTCAAAGTCTTTGTACAAACGAACCAGACTGGTAATAAGAGCTGTCGAATGAACCGTTTTCCTACTCAGGACATCTGCTACCACATTTGCCTTACCAGGGTGGTACAAAATCTCTACATCGTAATCTTTAACCAATTCCAACCATCTGCGTTGTCTCATATTTAGCTCTTTCTGAGTGAAGAAGTTCTTCAAACTCTTATGGTCTGTGTAGATCTGTATCCTTTCCCCGTACAAGTAATGCCTTCAAATCTTCAAGGCAAAAACTACCGCTACTAACTCTAAGTCATGAGTTGGGTAATTCTATTCATGGTTCTTTAACTGGCAAGAGGCATAAGCAACCACCTTACCATTCTGCATCAACATGCACCCCAACCCTTTCTTAAAGGTATCACTATAGACAACAAAACCCCCAAATCCGTCAGGAACTGTAAGTACTAGTGCAAAAACAAGCATCTGCTTGAGGTCTTAGAAACTTTCTTCGCAAGCTTTGCTCCAAACAAATGGAGTACCCTTCCTGGTCAACTGGGTCAAAGGAGTGGCTATGCAAGAGAAGGCCTTCACAAATCGACGGTAGTAGCTTGCTAGGCCTAGAAAACTGTGCACTTCCACAACTGTCACGGGACAAGACCAGGTTATAACTGCCTCTTTCTTTGTAGGGTCCACGGAAACCCCACCTTCCTACACCACGTGCCCCAGAATGGACACCCGCTTCAACCATAACTCGTACTTGGAGAACTTGGCATATAATTTATTTGACCTCAAGGTTTCCAAAACTCTTCGTAAGTGCTCCTCATGCTTTGCTTCTGTCTTGGAGTAAACCAGGATGTCATCTATGAATACTATGACAAAAGTATGAAGAAAATTCTTGAACACCCGGTTCATCAGATCCATGAATACTGTAGGGGCATTTGTAAGGCCGAAGGACATCACGATGAACTCGTAGTGCCCATACCTGGAGCGGAAAGCCGTTTTAGGTACATCATTGTCTTTTATCCTCAACTGATGGTATCCTCAGTGGAGATTGATCTTGGAGAAAATTGTGGCCCTTTGCAACTGGTCAAATAGATCATCAATCCTGGGAAGCAAATACTTATTCTTACTAGTTATTTTGTTCAGTTCTCGGTAGTCAATGAAAAGGTGTAGCGAACCATCCTTCCTCTTCACAAACAACACCGGTGCACCCCAAGGTGACACACTCGGTTGTATGAGCCTTTATTGAGTAACTCTTGTAACTGGATCTTGAGTTCCTTCAATTTCGCTGGAGCCATCCTATAAGAAGCCTTGGAGATAGAGGTCGTTCCCGGCTCCAACTCGATCGCGAAGTCTATCTCTCTCTACGATGGTAGTCCTAGGAGGTCCTCTGGGAAAACATCCGGGTAATCTCTCACTACAGGTTCCGAAGTTAGGGCAGCTTCAAGTTCGCTAGTGTCGACCAGACTAGCTAAAATACTCTAGGTACCTTGATTAAACAGCTTGCTGGCCTTTATGGCTGAGATTACCTTGGGCAAGACTACAATTTCGGCCCCTTTGAATTTGAAACTGGCTTCCCTAGGAGGACTAAAAATCACTTCCTTATGAGAACAGTCTATACTAACATGGTTCACAGCCAACCAGTCCATGCCCAATATTACGTCGAAGTCACGCATATCCAAGACTATCAAGGTTACCCCTACCATATGGTTTGCTACCTCTATCTGACCGGCTTTTATTTTCTCCTTTGCTAACATTGTTTCTCCCGATGGGGTAGAAACAGACAAAACATAATGCATAATTCTAGCATAGCATGCTTTACAAACACTGAAGATATGAATGAGTGCGACGAACCAGAGTCAAATAGTACCAAGGCATAATGCCCCAGAATAGGAAGTGTACCTGTCACCATTGTGCCTAACTTGTCTGCCTTTCGTCGAGTTGTGATGAACACTCGACCCTGCTTCTGTCTTGACTTACTGGAATTACCATGGTGAGACCCCATGTACTGACCCCTACCATCGGCCATGTTCCTCTTAGGGCATTTGTCGACTGTGTGCCCTTCTTACTTGCAATGGAAACATACCCCACTACCCGCTAAGTAGCACCCCCAGTGGCGCCTTCCATAGGAGTTGCAAACTGGTTGGTCTTCCTTAATGGTGAGGGACTGGGGGCCCTGCTGCCGCCAATGCCGCTAGGATCTGTCTGAGTTTTGGCTCCTCTGTTGAGGCTTTGGAGCTCTCTGCTCTGCTGTTGTTCAACAAAATTGTAGTTCAAAGACTTGCTGCTGCGTCTATCTATTATTAAGCTTCCTATGCGTTTAACATACTATGCGTTGAACATGCTTAATGTTATGAGTTTATGATTTGTCAAGTTTTCCTATTCTTAACCAAGTATAAGCAAAGAAATGGGTTTAATCGGTGAGTCCGAGGTCGAACATAGGGACTATGCTGATTCTATAATTAAATGGATTATTAGAGTTGGAGTGGTAACCAAAAATAGTTGAGAAGGATGCGTCTAACTAAAGAAAGCAATAACATGTACACTAGATTAAAATGTGGTAAATGGTAAAGTATGCGACACAGCAAAGTCAGCTAAGTAGATTAAATGAATGGATAAAAACAGAGTTCGGGTTGGTTAACATCTAAAATCAGAAACGCATGGTGATAGTCTATTCATACTTGCAACTCTTCTCCCGGTTGTCAGCCGCTATACATTATATGTGTATACCGCATAGGAGAGTGTTAAGTACCAAGGTTATTCCTACGTCTAGGTAACACTTCTTGGCCTTGTCAATTGAGTTCCACAATCACTTACCCTCTCGAGCAGTCTGATTATTACTACTTATATCGATTAGCTAGATGGACATAAGCATCAGATTAAGATTACAATTGACAAAATGCAATAATTACACTATGGTTCTTATTTAGATGCTAATGCAACCCGTGACCCTTGAAAGATTAACTACTCATGGATTCAAAGTAATAAGCGGAAAGTGTAGATTAATGAACGGAATACAATTTTAGACAGCTCACTGTCTTGACACAAATCTAAAAATCAATGCTAGAAAAAGATAGAAAGCAAGAAAGGTGTGAACGTCTTGAGTTGCCGGAATGGAAGCGTGTGGTTCTGCTGTGAAGTGGTCAAGCGGAAGGAAGACTCTTCTCTTTCGAGCTATTCGTCTCCGGTTGTCTTCTAGAGAGAACTCTGCTGTCACTTAGGAATTTTCCGAGAATCAACAACTTTTTGCTTGCAGGTCTGCCCTTTTATAGAGGTTGCGTTCGTAATCAGTGGCAAATCTGCGTAATTGGAGGAAATTGATGTCGTGTGTTTATCTGGCCTAATTGCGTAATTCTCGGTTCAATTTAGATCCACCACTTTAGCCACAGATCATGCATGTCAATCTTTCGACAATCTCTTAAGATTCTGATCTGATTTTCCGCTGCTTTGCGTTCTTGGTCGTTATGCGTCCATGAAGAATTTAGGTTCATGCGTTCACTCATGTCGACGCATCCATATGTTCTAACGCATCATCCTGCGTTGAGTAGATGTCAACTCATCACAGGTTGCCAACGCATAGTCCTGCGTTAAGAATCTAACAGGTTGCCCGCGTTCTACGTTAAAACGTGCGTTTTAGGCTCAAAAAACTATAAAATAATTATCTTCATCAATTTACAAGAATAGAACACATATGAAGATTTATTAATAGAATTCAACACAAACTACCGCATGATTCTCTATTTAATCTCTATTTTTCTAAGAGAGAGGCTGTAATAACTTGTATTTCTACAAGTTATCATCTGCCTTCCTTTTCTAATCCACTAAGGGTCCCAGTCCCAAGGATTTAAGCTGTTCAGCTCCTGACTGGGGATCTATCTGACTAGCCACACACAGAGCTTCTGCTTGGGTGGTTGGTTTAAAAGCTCGCACCAGCCCTCGCAAGTCATCTCTTAGTCCCTAGACAAATCTCTTCGTTCTGTCTGCCTTTGCGGCAACCATGGTCGAGGCAAAACGGGACAACTGCTCGAACTCCTGGTCATACTCCTCCACGGACATGTTGTCCTACTTTAAATTCAGGAACTCCTTCTCCTTGAGATGTTTCAAATTCGCGGAGAAGTACTTCTCGTAAAAGCGCTCCTTGAACTACTCCCACTTCACCAGTTTAAAGCCAACACCGATCATTTTTCTGCCGTCTGCCACCAGTTCTGAGCTTTATCAGTCAGTACAAAAACAACATACTGCACCTTCTGGTCCTCTAGACACTTCATATATCTGAAAATCGTCTCAATAGAGGACAACCACAGTTCAGCTTTAGTGGGGTTCTTTAGTGACCCAGCAAAGGTGCGGGGGTTGTACTTCCTGAAATCCATAGGTGCTTTGCCTTTACTGATAGGTCTTGCAAATTCTAACTGTAGACCAGCACTTGGGGCTCCTGAACCAACGGGCTGGCCCAATTGAGACTAAATATGCTGCGCTACCTGCTCTGCCACTATGTCCTTCATTCTTCCCATCATTGCGGTTGTGACAGCCTCCCCTATTGCTGTTGCCATGGTAGTAAACCCGGACAGAATGACCGGTGGAGCTGGTGCTGGAGGAGGAACTGATGCACCCCGGTTATGCATTTGCGTCCTAAACCCGAATCCTCCCGAGTTAGATGGGTCTTGTGGTGCAAGAGGGTCTGAGGCTTGAGGGTCCTGAACTGCCGGGTCTTGAACATGAGGGTTTTGTAACCCTCCTCTTCGGCCTCCACTCCCCCTATCCCCTGCCTCTTCTGCCTCCTCGAGCCATCTCCTACTAAACACGTACAACATACTTGCTATTACACTTCTCATAAGAGCAATCAATCTAACTAAACAGTAAATCCTGCAAGGTATCATGCATAGATTTCTAGAACATAAACTTAAAAGGCGTACCTGGTGCGACGATGAACTCCTTACTGGCCATAGGGACAGTCTAGACTTACCTAATAACCCGGTCTACAAAACCAATAACTCCTGGCTTTGATACCAATTGTAACGACCCAACTCCCTAGGACTCGAGCTAGGCCGCCACTTGTGTGTGTGTGTGCATAAAATTCAAATGGCACATTTATTCTTTACGGACAAGACAACAAGGGAAGCCTTTAAGATAAATGAAAGGATAAAGAAATAAATGAAGAGGTTTTTGGTCAATGCTAATAACCTAAAATTTCAAATGGGCACCCTTATAGTTTCAGAAGAAAATTAATCAAAGAGTCAAGATTTCTAAGTTCAATGACAATCACAAAAAAAATATGGAAGTTCACAAAATATGTGCGGAAATGTTGGTCTAGTCCCCATGGCTAAGTCAAGGTTTCCTCCCGTCGTCCGCCAAGGTATCCATCTTCGTACCTGAGGAAAAAAAATGATAAAAAAGGGTGAGTACGGATACTCAGTAAGTAGCCCAGGCTATGCACCCATATCCAAAAGGCACAACATACTAGTAGAACATACGTAAGCAATTTAATTTCGATGGTCATCTAGTGAATGATTTGTCCGATCTATCAATTTTAATGAATATTAAATAACAAAAATCGTTTTTTGGATACCCGGCAACGGCTCTAAAAACTTGATGCGCACTTTGACTGTTAACCGCAAGTGTATGGGTCAAGTTATAATATAAAACGGTGAAGTCCGAATATCGTTCCATTGGAGATCCAATTGTGAAGGTTTAAGTTACTTAGCTATTCTAGAGTTGAATTAATTTTATTTGAGGATTGTGATTAATATCGTGAGTTAAGGAAATACAAATAAGGAAAGTAATAAAGTGAGAAACAAAAGAGTCAAAGAGAGTTCTAGGGTAATGAATCTTTGTTTATTTCATCATGCAATATTATAGATTTCATGGGTTTTATTGTCATTCATATGCCTAAGTCTCAAAAACAACTCTTTCTCATGCAATTCAATTGATTACTAATCTCTTGAAACCAATACAAATTACATGGCATTAAGAATAGTTTTAAGCAACTTTTATTGTCAACCTAACTACTCTCGTGATAGATTAACAACAATTCATTATTATAGATCAAGTTAAACATACAATCTCTCAATCATACATCTAATCTAACATGTGAAGATAGCCAATCCACAAGAATTAAATACAATAACAATGAAAAGCATAAACACAATAACAATGAAAAGCATAATCATTCCAACAAAACCATGAAAGTCTACAATGTCAACATGAATTCGTAAACAAATGAGGCTCTTGATTGAGGTAGCACTGTCACGATTTTCTTGGCTCTCACGTCGGAATTCGAATGGCACCACAACTATCTCGAACTCTTTTCCTCTTCCTTGCAACTAACTCACTCTTTGAACTCTTTTATGAACTCTCACTCAATTCTCTCCTTCTTGTGACTATTTTGATCTGTAATTTCGTGCTCTTAATGATGATTAGGGCTGCTGGAAAGCCCCAAATTTATAGAGTATTTCGCCCAAGAAAACTTTCCAAAAATACATTTTTTTCAAATAAAGAAATTGGCGCCACGGCACTGGTTCATAGCGTCACGGTGTCAAGATTGTGTTCCACATTTTTGCTCTCGGGTTTTAGCGCCGTCCCGGAGCTGCGGCGCTACCCCAATTATGGCAACTTTGAGTTTTTCTTCTTGTTTTCACCGTATTCTTACTCCGTTTTGATCTTTTGGTCTTTTCTTCTAATTTTCTTCATTTTAACCTGAAAACCACTAGCAAACAAGTGAAATCTAATATAAATTCCCTTAATTTGAAAGGATAGAAAGCACTTTTCAAGTACTTATCACCCATCCCAACACAATTTTGGTTGCCCGGATGCTCACAAACCTAGTAGGGCACCCGTTGGCACCCGGAACATAGTAGGGAACCGGAGGGTCCCCGATAGCATAAAAGGAAACCTGTAGGAAACTCGTTGGCTTCCAGTGGCTTAGTAGGAAACCCATCAGTTTTCCGGTAACATAGTGGTGTTTGGAGGGCAAACGTTACTACCTAGTTGATTATAACACATTCCAAAAGACTTGTCTATAAATCAGACAATGTATTCCATGGTCCCTCACGTCAAACAATCATAGTGTAGCATGTTTATAATATAATCACATAGTATAAGGACAACCCTAGTAACGAGTCTACTTACCATGGAATAAAATTTCAGTAGCTAACCATGCAGCCCCCTCTTAGAAGACCCTTGAGTTGCAACCTAGGCATAAACCCCAAGTTAAATTAACTTCTAGGCTTAGCCCCAACTGCCAATTAATCAAAATCGCTCCAAATAATCTTACCCAAAGCGTGCCTTAGTTCAAAATTGTCTCCAATCAACTCCCACTTTTCAGATCCAAGCCACAATCTACAAAACTCAACATTAGAAATCTTGAATCCAAGCAAGAGACTTGCGAGAAAACCCACAACTTACCCAAAATCACAAATTCGGCGGCGGCGCAATCTACGACAACACCCACTGCAGAACAGCGACGGAACCCACGGCAGACCAGCGGCGGAACCCACTGGCGGTGCGCGGCGGAGAACCGAGTGGCGATGGTCGCTACCTCTCGCACACCCGAACGGCGACAGCTGGATCCAATAGTACCTGCGCGGATGCCAGCGACGAAGCTGCGCAAATGTCGGCAAGGAACGAGGCAAGCAAGCGACTGCGAACGTCGGCGAGCGGCGGCAGACGCGGCCTGTGCACAAGGAAGAGAAAAAGAGGGGGGAGAGAGAGAGACGTCGGCCGCTGGTAAGAAGGAAGAAGGAGAGATTTTTTTTTTTTTTAAGCTTTGCACACACTTCGACACTTAATAAATAAGTATAACTAAATAATTATAACTTTATTCCTTTTCCCTTTTCTAATCCTTTTTTTTTTTCAATAATACTTAATAAATCTCACATATCCCAACACAACAAATTCTCAAAATAAATATAAAAGATATCATCTCTTTCAAATCAAATCAAATTTTAAATCTTAAATACCTAAATTGGATTTGATTTCCTTAATTCTTAAAAATTAAATTTCAACTTGCTCCCCAATTAATTCAAGATAATTAATTAACCCAAAAATAAAATATTACCTCAAAATTCGAGTTGTCACAAATTAAAAGATGAGATTTCGTTAACAAAAAACACAAAGATAATAGTGATATACACCTATCATTATCTATTATTATAAAAACTTATATACAAACCTTTTCCTTGATTTTTTTTTTTTTTTGTCATTTCCAATTTCAATGTACAAGAAACCAATTTTATAGTTAGTAAATGTATAGTTACAATTAAAAAATATCATAACATATGCCAAAAACTTACCTCGTATGACTCTATTGTCAACTCTTATGTTTTTGAAGTTTCCAAATTTAAAGTTTTAATAGGTTTTGAATCATCTTGAGTTTCAAGCTGTCGTGTTTGGATGTCAGATTCCTATAACAAAAAACACAAATCAAACACAAAATTTAAGTTAATGAAATGATGAGATTTCTATAATAAAAACCATAAAGATAACACAAGGATAACAGTGATAGACAGTGATAAACACCTATCACTGTTTATCAGTACAAAAACTTGTATACAAACCTTTCATTCAATCTTGTTTGTCATTTCCAATTTCAATCTACAACAAAAAGCAATTTTATAGTCAATAGATGTATAATTACCATTAACAAAAAAAAAAAAAATACCACATTCCAAAGACTTACCCCATAGATATATTTTGCTACATACTTTATTATTTCATCAATATTATCATTTTCTGCAGAAGCTTGAAGGCTACAAGAAGGAGCTTTATTTTTTTGTTCATCCTCTTTTTCTTTTTGTTGTGGAAGATTTTCAAATGGAAGTCTATCCGGTTGTCCATAATTGTGTATCACTGATAGATAGCAATAGACTAATATCTCTGTCCATCAGACAAGTGATAGATAGTGATAGATGCCTATCACTTGTTTATGAATTTGTCGATATTTGTTTATGATAGATAGTGATAGAAGGAGCTTTATTTTTGAAGGTTCTATCCACATCTTTCTAGAAATATTATCATCTTCAAGGAAGAAAGCGTTTTTAAGTTCAGATACCTGACCTTCTTCTAAATCTCTTGCAAGAAAGTTGTGTCCTTTCAATCATGTGATTAGGCAGAACTCCTTCAAGCCAAATTCAATTATATTTCCAATAAAGTTGAAACCTAGGACATTTGGCTTATTGGTAATGGTCTTCTCACTAGGTAGTTTAGGAATTGTGTGAAAATTTTGTCTATTTTAAGATTGAGAAAATGTCCAAAATGACCATTTCTAAATTGTTAAACTTTGTTCATCTAATTTCTTCTTAATAATCTTCAACACTTCCAAAGTTAAGTATATTGTAATCCTTAAGTTTTTGTTATCATTTTCAATTATTAACTCATGTTCAACTTGTTAAAAAGATATATTATAATAATACATTAATTAGCAACTACACTTTCAATATCATTATGTAATGTAAGAGCAAAATCATTATTTGTTTTCTATTGATAGACACTGATAGTAGTCTATCACTGTCTATCCCACGTAGACATTGATGGAACACTATCACGGTCTATCCCAATTAGACATATAGATAAACATTGATAGAACACTATCACTTTCTATCTATTTTTCTATCAATTATAGACTTTGATAGTAGTTTATCACTGTCAATCCTAGATAGACATTGATAGAACATTATCATTGTCTATCTAGGATACGATTTGATAGTAGTTTATCACTATCTATCTAGGATACGATTTGATAGTAGTTTATCACTATCTATCCCAGATAGACATTGATGGTAGTCTATCAAAGTAGGCTTCTATGATTGTTTATTATACAACAATACCATCACAACAAATGAAGAAATGATATCCCAACAATAAGTATGATAGATTTTGATGGGCTTCTATTATTATCTATCACTAATATCCAGTCAGCACATAGTGAAAAAAAACATAGGGTACAAGTACCAATATTAGAACAAGTATCAAATACTAGAAAAAAAGCCCAACAATAGCAATAACGTTTTATAACTTTTTAGAAAAAGATTCCACAATAGCAATAACATGTATATCATGATAGAGTGTGATAGAACATATAGGCAAGGATTCCAATAGTGGTAATAACATATATATTATGATAGACAGTGGTAGTATAGTATCATTATCTATCATTGATAGACAATGGTAGTGGTGTATCGCTGTTTATTAATGATAGATAGTGATAGAACACTATCATCGTCTATTATAAGTTTATGATTAATGTTTATAACTTTGGTTTTACTTTCTCCTTTTGCTTTTCAGTTTTTATTTTCTTTCATTTGCTTGATGACTCGCCTTTGACCGTTTTTCTTTTTATGTTGCTTACCATCTGTTCACAAAATTTAGGTTTAATAACTATGTCCACTGAACAAAAATTAGTTTTAATAACTATGACCACTGATATATTGATGAGAACAAATGAGAAGAAAAGAAAAGAGTTATAACCTTGAAGTTCAAGTGGAGTAGTTATTGATGTATTTGATTTATTAAATCCTTTCTACAATAAAAGATGCATAGCGAAATGAGATGCCACAAGTCCCCATACTTTTCTATGAGGTGTTCGATGTTTGGGAAATAGATTTTATGGGACCCTTTCCTTCTTCATGTGGGTTTAAGTACATTTTATTGGCCGTGGACTATGTTTCCAAGTGGTTGAAAGCAAAAGCCACTGTTACTGATGATGCTAAAGTTGTTGCAGGGTTTTTAAAGACCAATATTTTGAACATGTTTAGTTTCCTTCGAGCTATCATTAGTGACCAAGGGACTCATTTTTGCAATAGAGTAGTTGCTTCCTTGTGGAAGAAATATGGTGTCCAGCACCATATCGCTACTCGGTACCATCCTCAGATGAACGGGCAGGCGGAGGTCTCAAACAGAGAAGTAAAGTGTAACAACCCAACTCCCTAGGACTTACGCTAGGCCGTCACTTTTGCATGCATACAGCTCAAACGACACATTGTTCATTATACGTGCAAAAATCAAGGAAACATTGATAAAGCAAAGAAATATGTCGATGTTTGTTAACCAAAAACTTTTAATTGGGGCACTCCTAAAACACTAATGCATTAAAATAGAAATTTTGCCACTAAGAAATAATTGAATGAAAACATGATTTAGGTTTGATGACAATCACAATGCTAAATTGAATGAAAAATGATGAAAGCTCGTGTAGAAGCATTAGTCTAGTCCCAATGGCTCTGTGAAGGTTTCATTCCGTCGTTCGCCAAAGTGTCCTTCCTCTTACCTAAAAAAATGATAAAAGAATGAGCACAAAATACTCAGTAAGTAACCCCACTGTTGGGGTGAGGCTAAGCACCCATATCCAAAAGGTGCAACATACTAGTGGGACAAGCATAAGTAGATTAATCCTTCATGGCCATCTAGTGAACGATTTAACTCATCCTAACACATATCTAGTGGCCCAAAGGCTCATAAACGTAGTAGGGCACCCGTCAGCACCCGTAACATAGTAGGAAACTCGTAGGCCTCCAGTAGCATAGTAGGAAACGTGAAGGCTTCGGATAATGTAGTAGGAAACTGGTCAGCTTCCGGTAGCATAGTAGGAAACCCGTCGGCTTCCAATAACATAATGGCATTAGGAGGGCAATTGTCACTTCTTAGTTAAGATATAACATGCTTCAATAAATATCAACATAAATTATGCTACATGTTTCATGGTCCCATAGATAATTGCTCAATATAAAAAAAACTAGTGTAGCATGCTCATATAATAGGATAAATCATGTCAAACTTCTCACTTTTTCATCCAACCTAACAGTTCCATCGTTATCTAAATCACCTTGCATAAGGGCAATTCCAATCATGAGATTACTAACCTTGGAATTAGGTCCAAGTAGCTAACCACAAAGCCAGTTTGCACAAAAATCCTCGAATCACAACCTAGGGCATAAATCCCAACTTAGATTAAGCTTCTAGGCTTAACTCCAACCACATGCTAATCCAAATAATCTTACCAAGTGTGGCTTAACTCGAAATTGTTTCAAATCCTTCAAATCAATGCAACAATCTACACATAACCCAAGAGAATCTTAGGAACTCCAAACCTCAAATGAGAAACCTACAAAACACCAACATCTTACCCAAGACCACAGATCCAACGACGACGTAACCCACAACAGACAAAAGGAGCAAAATACACAGTGGCGGCGCAACCTATGGCGACTGGCCAGTCAGGCTGGGCGGGAAACGAATTGCTGATGGTCTGCTTCTGCTGCTGCTTTTGTGCACAAGGATGACGATAGTTGACCCGAGCGGTAGCCGCATGGACGACGACGAGGGTTGTGGTGTGTGCTAGCGATGGCAAGCTCGATGGCCGTGGCGACGATGAATTTGGCATGCATTTCGAGACCTGACAATTATATATATATTTTTTTCCTCTTTCCTTCATAACTTCTTTAAAATAAAATCCACTCCATCGAAAATGCCCCATTAAAACAAATCTCTTTCCAATTTTCCCCAAAATAGGATTTTCAAATTCCCAAATCTCTCTCAAATCAAATAGAATCCCACCCACCAATTTTAAATCCAATTTTTAAAATCTTAAACACTTAAATTTGATTGGATTTCCTTAATTACCAAAAATTAAATTTTTATCTAACCCCCAAATAAGTTAAGATAATTAAATTAACCAAATTAAAAATTACCTCAAAAATTTGGGTTGCACATGAAGACCATATTGGAAAAGGTTGTAAGACCAGGAAGAAAAGATTGGAGCCTTCGACTTGACAACGCATTGTGGGCGTATAGGACGACCTTCAAGACTCTTGTTGGGATGTCTCCCTATAGGATGATCTATGGAAAAGTTTGCCACCTACTAGTTGAGATCCAGCATAAAGCATATTGGGCAATGAAGAAGTGCAATTGGGATCACACGGCGGCAGGCGAGGCCAAACTTCTTTAGCTCCAAGAACTGGAAGAGCTAAGGTTAAAATCTTTTGAAAATACTTTGATTTATAAATAGAGGATGAAAGAGTTTCATGATAGGATGATTGCACCCAAGGAGTTCCACGTAGGGCAAAAGGTACTTATGTACAATTCACATTTGAAATTAATGCTTGGGAAACTCTAATCCAAGTGGATTGGACCGTTTGGTGTTTCTCACGTTTATCCTTATGATGTAGTAGATATTGTGAATCTTGAGAGAGGAAAACCGTTTAAAATGATGGGCATTGACTATAGGTTTTTCATGAAGGGGATTCGTTGGACTGTTTCAACCCTACTTACTGATTGGACTCACCAGTTTATATCTAAAAGAAGTCAATAGGTCGAGCAACCAAGCGACAAAATTTTAAATTGCTTTCATAATTTAGATTTTCTTTTAGTCATTTTATCTTTTTCTTTTTATTAAGCCTAATTCCTTCCATATTTCTTGCTTGGTAGCTATTTATAGCTCATTGATGGAATTTTCCAAGAAGTTCATGAGGAAGAGCCAAGCCCTCTTGCCATCTCGTAGCTCAAGGAAGTTTTCTGATCCCTCTATTTTGACTTTCTTCCACGTTGGGAGCATTGTGCATTTCTAAAGTTGGGGGTGGGGTGCTTCACCTATTGATGCTTGTTGGTAGTCATTTTTAAATTTTTATGCTTCTGTTGCTTGGGGTCCTTGAGCGTTGTGCTCAGACAACGCTTGTGTTGCACGTTTGCTTGCTTTTTTGTTGTGTTCCTTGTCATGACTAGTTGATGATACACTCTTTTCGATCATGTTGACATGGGACAAGACCAATAGAAAGCATGCTTGATTTTTTAACAAATTTTGAAAATATTTTTATCATTTCATGCATGCAAGTTGGAATACTTTGCTTGATTATCTAGGCCCTTGCTTGTTTAGAATGGTATTGATAACTTGTAGAAATACAAGTTATTATAGTCACCATTTGAATTAATTAGAGTAACTTTAGAGCTAAAACGCATGATTTTGGTAGTTGAATTATGTAAAATGTATCACCATGCGTTGACACTATTTGCAAAAGAAAATACCTGAAAAATTATGAGCTTTTCTGTTCTTGAACGCAGGATTAAGAAGAAAAGTACAAATAACCCAAGTACTAAAGACGAAGCTGCTGCGAGAACAAATGAAAACCCATGCGTTGAGACTATGCGTTGAAATCATGCGTTGAGAAAAAGTAGATACGGACGCCTGGGCAAAAGCTGTCATGTCATTATGCAAAAGGATAACACGTTATCAGATCATGACAGAACCAATGGGTCGACAATGTGAAAAGACTACGCAGCATGGCAGAAATTTAATGCAAAGGTGTCAGGTCATCATGACATCAACTTTTTTACGCCTATAAATAGCCCAAAAGCTTCTTCAAGAGAGAGGGAGAGAGACCAGTTCAAGAGGCGAAAGCTCTGCATTATTTCTCCCTCACCATAACTAGCCTCCATTTCGAGCTCTTTTGAGAGAAGGATTCTGAGTACCTTCAAAGTCATCTTCCAGTGAGTGAGAATCTTCAACCTATGGAATCTATGTATCAGATAGGAACCATCTCAAGCCTCTATGAAGCCAGAAGTTGCCAGTGGCGGCTTGATGTCTTCCATTTCTGTTTATTTTCCATTTCCCTCATTCTTGCTTATATTTTGTTAATGACATTCGTGAGAACGATTTATTTTCTTAATATGAGTTCGATTGACTATTATCTTCCATTTATTTCCGTATTAAACACCTTGCACCATATTTGAATGCTGAATGAGTTAGATGTTAAAAGTTAGTTTTTCTTGAGCAATTCTGAGTATATTACATCTTGATTAATGCATATTTTTAGCTTGCATAACTTTGTCTGACAAACAAAAGTAGTAAGCATGACTGTCGAGCTTGAGAGAGTGGACAGTTAATCTTTAGCATGTATTAAGACCATATGAGTTGCAGAGATGTACTTCATCTTTTGCCAACGCAAACTTACCATGTGTCTTAGAGATAAGATTAATGTGGCGTCGAAACATTGAAAAACGGATTCACAAACCCAAAGTTTGTAGGTATGTAAATATACTTAGATATGCTTAAGTAACAACTAGCTGCTGCATTAACTCTATTTTTATCGCATGGTTCTACCGTCATTCTCAACGCATGCTATCTAACACTAAATGACATTTGACTAACCTTCTTCTCATCCATCTCATTGTTAATTGTAGTAAATTTTATTCATTCCTTTTGTATAGTTTTAGGTACATACAACTCTTGCACATAATCCATGTATAGTCACCGCATAGTCTTTTATCTATTCTCAACGCCTAGTTTATTATAAATCCTTGCATTCGACCTTGGACTCACTAGGAAACCTATAAGAGCATACACTTGGGCTTTTATAGGAAAACTTACTTATTAATGATTCTACTTGAGTAATTCTCAATGCATCTTTGTACGGAAATTATAACATCTAATCCAATTTATGCGCAACAAGCTATGAAACCCAACAAGTTTTTGGCGCCATTGCCGGGGATTTAAATTAACAATTTAGGTTTTGAAATAATTTCTTGATCTATACAGAAAATCTCAATCTTGGGCCGTATAGAGCGTTTAGCCGAAGACGTGCCTGACAGTTTATGAACAAGGAAAACATCCTGCGTTCATTTCTAACCCTGAGATCGAGAGAACCTTTCGGAAAAGAAATAAAACGCATCAAAGGAGGCGACAACGTTACAAAGAGAAGAAAATGGAAAATCAAGCAAACAACGCCAATAAGCCTTTGAGAGCTAATAATGGGGCTAATGACAGACATGACGAAGCAATGAACCATGCGTTAGCCCAAGTGCAACTTCAAGCTCAGTTGCAGATTGATCAGCAAACTCATCCCATTCTATTGGCACATGATCGGAACCGTTCGATCAGGGATTATGCGTTGCCGATCTTATATAACTTTTCACCTAAAATTATGTTACCCCCGTCTCAAGGTTCAAGATTCGAAATGAAGCCAGTCATGCTTCAGATGCTACAAACAACAAGTCAGTTTGGGGGATCACCCAGTGAAGATCCTTATGCTCACCTAAAAAGCTTCATCGAAATCTGTAATACGTTCGTCATTCCAAACATAAGTGCAGATGACATCTGGTTGACGCTGTTCCCATTCTCCCTTAGAGATGAGGCGAGGCAGTGGGCATATTCTTTGGAACCAGGTGAAATTACCACTTGGAACCAAATGATAGAGAAGTTCATGAAGAAATTCTTCCCACCGACGGGGAATGCTCGAAGAAGAAGAGATATGGCCAACTTTCAGCAAAAGGATAGAGAAACCCTTAGCGATGCTTGGGCAAGATTTAAAAGGTTGGTAAGAAACTGTCCACATAATGGCTTCCCTGACTGTGTTCAAATGGAGATATTCTATGATGGCTTGACCGAGGCATCTCAAACCGCTGCAAATGTTGCCGTAGCGGGAGGACTACTTGACAAAACTTATACTGAGGCCAAGGACATTCTTGATAGAATATAAAGAAACCATGAGGATTAAGAAGACCATGGATAGTCGATCTGGCCGCAGGCAAAACAATGCATCAGGAGCACCAGAGCATAATAGTGTTGCTGCATTGCAAGCTCAAGTCGCTGCCATGACTAACCTGTTGCAGACTATAGTCCTGAATCAGTCAAATACAGGAGGCGGCGACCAAGTTAATGTAGTCAATCAATTGAACGCTACAGGATGCGTTGGATGCAGGGAGCCGCATGCGTATGAGGTATGCTCACAGAACCCTCAATATGTGTGCTTCATCCGGAACAACCCATATTCCAATACCTACAATCCTGACTGGAGGAATCATCCAAATTTCTCATGAGGTGGTAACCGCCAGCCTGAACAGCAAGGTGCACCCACGCACGAAAGAGGTGGATCATCTAGATTCCCCCATGGACTTTAGAGGCAAAATCCATATCAATCAACGCCTAGTCCATCAGCATCTATGGACCCAAGCATCGTCCATCAGAAATCTAGAGCTTCAAACTGGGCCAAATCACTAGAGAGCTTAAGACACAACAGAAAGGATATCTTCCGAGCAATATCGAAGGCTCACGCGGTACGGACAGTTTAGGAAAAGAACAGTGTCAAGCTGTGACCTTGCGAAGTGGAAGAGCCATGAATGAACTTCCCTACCCAGGGAAGAAAACTCTAGCTGAAAAGACCGAGAATCCTTTATACCAACCAGAGAAGTCTCAACCAACAACTCATCTTTCCAACCATACCATTGAATCTGATCACCCAACACAACAAAAACAAGTGGAGACGCAAAGAAATCTATCAGGAAAAGATGCATCAACAAGCGTGTTAGCCGAGCTACAAACGCCTCTTTACCCACAGCAGTTAAGGAAGAAGAAAAATAATGAGAGGCAATTCAAACGCTTCCTTGATGTATTAAAACAGTTGCATATCAACATCCCGCTGGTGGAAGCATTGGAACAAATGCCCACCTATGCTAAATGCCACAAGGTCATACTGTATAGAAAGAGAGGAATTGGTGAATATGAGACCATAGCTCTAATGCAAGAGTGCAGTGACATGGTCTGTGAACGCATCCCTACAAAGATGAAAGATCCAGAGAGCTTCACCATTCCTTGTTCCATTGGAGGGGTTTACATAGGAAAAGCGTTGTGTGATCTGAGGGCTAGCATTAATCTCATGCCCCTATCAGTATTCAACAAATTGGGGATCGCATCGTAGCCAACAACAATTACTTTACAATTGACGGATCGATCCCATTGTGCATCCTGAAGGAAGGATCAAGGATATGTTGGTAAAGGTAGACAAGTTCATTCTCCCTGCAGATTTCATCATCTTAGATTATGAAGCAGACGAGGACGTCCTAATCATACTTGGACGCCCATTTCTTTCAATGGGTCGTACACTCAAAGACATCTATAAGGGGGAGGTCATTATGAGAGTTAATGATCAGGAAGTGATTTTCAACATCTTTAAGGCGTTAGAGTATCTAGGAGAACAGGAGACCTGTGAAAGCCTCGACGCAGAGGATGAGTTCAATAGAATGATGCTTGAAGAAGAGAATGATGAAACTATTGCAAATTTGGACGTGCAGTAGTCTGAACAATGTTGTGCTTTGGTCCATTTTGCTTTTGAATCTTTGACTCCAAATCAGACCAACGAACGAACAAAACCATCTCTGAAGGAAGCGCCGAAGGAAGCGCCAAAGCTTCAGTTAAAAGTGTTGCCAACCCACCTAAAGTATGCCTACGTAGGAGAAGGTAACTCTCTTCCAATTATTATTTCAGCTGCATTATCCCCTAATCAAGAACCAGCTTTGTTAATCATTCTTAAAAAGCACATCCGAGCTGTTGGAGGGATATTGGCTGATATCAAGGGGATAAGCTCCACATATTGCATGCATAAAATTCGTCTAGAAGAAGGAAAAGACGGATGCATCGAGCCCCAGCGGCTAAATCCAGCAATGAAAGAAGTTGTCAAGAAAGAGGTGCTTAAATGGTTGGACGCAGGCATTATCTTTCCCATCTCTGATAGTAAATGGGTGAGTCTTGTGCAGTGTGTTCCCAAGAAAGGAAGTATGACTGTAGTCCCAAACAAGAATAATGAATTGATCCCCATCTACACTGTCACGGGGTGGAGAATTTGCATGGACTATAGGAAACTCAACGCAGCGACAAAGAAGGATCATTTCCCATTGCCTTTTATTGACCAAATGTTAGATAGACTTGCAGGAAATGAGTTTTTCTGCTTCTTGGATGGCTATTCAGGCTACAATCAGATCATGATTGCTCTGGAAGACCAAGAAAAGACAACATTTACATGTCCTTATGGTACATTTGCATTTCGACGCATGCCATTTGGACTATGTAATGCCCCAGGCACCTTTCAGCGGTGTATGATGGCAATCTTCTCTGAATTTTTAGAAGAATTGGTGGAGATATTCATGGACGATTTTTCGGTCTTTGGAAATTTGTTTGAAGCATGTCTAGCCAATTTGGAGAAAGTATTGAAAAGATGCGAAGACACCAACTTAGTGCTCAATTGGAAAAAATGTCACTTCATAGTGAATGAAAGAATTGTCCTCGGTCACAAAATATCCAAGAAGGACCTTGAAGTCGATCAGGCCATAATCGAAGTCGTGGAGAAGCTCCCGCCTCCTTCAAATGTAAAGACACTTCACAGCTTCTTGGGACATGCAGGCTCTTATAGAAGGTTCGTTAAGGACTTTTCCAAAATTGCACGCCCTTTAAGCTCATTGCTGGAGTAGAACTAACTCTATATCTTTGATGAAGAATGCCTTAAGGCGTTTGAGACTCTGAAAGCAGCACTTATGTCAGCACCAATTTTAATAGCCCCAAACTGGTCGCAGCCATTCGAACTAATGGGTGATGCTAGCGACTATGCGATGGGAGCTGCGTTGGTTCAACGTAGAGACAGAATGTTGCATCCTATAGCTTACTGTCACGTGTTAAAATTGCCCTCCAAATTTCGCTTTGATGAGGCGCAAGTCCCTATAGCAAAGCTAAGAGGAGACCGCAATGATGGCAGTCGCAGCCCATCAAAAGAGCCTGTGCATGAGCCGAGCCCCACCGGCATGCACAGCCCCATGTGTTCAACATAATGGGTTATGCGTGTGCGGAGGCATACGCGCCTATCGGCAAGTCGAAGCTGATAGATAAATGAGCATGCAGCGGAAGTTAATTTGATCAATTTTCACTCTAAGATGCTCAATTTGGAGGGTAAAACCGGTGCAACTCAAATCAACCTCTTTTAATAGTTAAAATTAGGCCAATATATAACTCCCACTTAGACTAAAACTCCTAGTGGGTTACAACAAAGTTAAGTACAGTAAGAGAAATCTAAATACAATAAACTAGGGCATCCCATACCCACAATTTCTCCCACTTGCCCTATTTATTCTACTCGTAGTCCTAAAATCTTCAGGTGGCCCTAAAAAACAGTAGCCGGGAGGGCCTTTGTAAATGGATTGGCAATGTTGTGCTCAGATGCTATTTGTCTCACAATAACGTCTCCTCTCTGGACAATTTCTCTGTTGAGATGGTATTTGCGCTCAATATACTTTCCGCGCTTATGGCTTCTTGGTTCTTTGGAGTTCGCTACTGCCTCACTGTTATCACAATGTAAAGTGATTGGTAGATGCATGTCTGCAACAATTTCCAGATCTTTGAGGAACTTCCTAAGCCATGCTGCTTCTTTGGCTGCCTCGCATGCAGTAACATATTCCGCTTCCACGGTGGAGTAGCAATGCAACTTTGCTTAATACTTCTCCACACTATTGCTCCTCCGTTAAGAGTGAATACCGATCCCAAAGTAGATCTCCTTGAGTCTATATCAGTTTGAATATCGGAATCAACGTATCCAATAAGGATCAGATCCTTATTTCCATACACAAGCACGTAGTTCCTCATTCTTCTTAGATACTTGAGAATATTCTTAACGGCAGTCCAATGTGCAAACCTGGGATTGGACTGATACCTACGGACAATTTATACTGTAAGTCTGGTCGTGTACATAGCATTGCATACATCAGACTCCCGACAGCTGATGCGTAGGGAACTCGTCTCATATCCTCAACCTCTTGAGGTGTTTTAGGACATTGTTCCTTTGACAAATGTATTCCATACCTGAAAGGTAGAAGACCTCTTTTGGAATCTTGCATCTTAAACCTAAACACTTTGTCTATATAATATGCTTAAGACATAGCTAGCGTTCTATTCTTGCGGTTTCGAACTGTTTGGATCCCGAGAACATACTGAGCTTCTCCCATATCTTTCATATAAAATTGAGTTGCTAGTCAATTCTTAATGTTAGTAAGATATCCTACATTGTTCTAAATAAGTAAGATATCATCTACATATAGAACAAGAAATGCTACAGTGGAGTTGATGATTCTTTTGTATACACAAGGTTCATCAACGTTTTGTTCAAAGTCATAAGATTTGACTGCAGTATCAAATATCATATTTGGATGCTTGATTTGAGTTGCACCGGTTTTACCCTAGGTCAGCATGCAATTATTTTTGTTATAGATTTTAAAATTTTAATTTATTTTATAACAATTATAAAATAAACGATTCAAAAAATCATAACATATATATACATTTCATCAATTAATATAACTAATTTATATTAACACTCATGAAATTAAAATAATCATGCATACTATATATTATAACATTTATAACATACATAAAATGCATGAAACATGCTTATCCTATGGTGGGGATTTGGCATACTATATGCACAAATAAATTTAAATTAATTAAACATACATTCATAATGCATAATAATTAAAACACACTAAATTGGACCAGTTTTGGCATTTTTTTGCAGAAAAAAAACTAAATTATTACAATAATAATTTAAAAAACTGCTCGAACAAGTCCCAAACACTTTGAACCAGCTACAACCGGCTTGAAACACCTCAAAAACAGGCTAAACCGACTGAAAAGGGTTGAACCAGTCCAAAAAACGTTTAATCGATCAAACTTTGACTGAACCAATCAAAGGTTGACCGGTCAACTTCAACTTCTTCTTCCTCCCGTGAGTTCAACTAGAAGGAAAAAAAACAAAAATCTACTGCTCTGTTTTCCTTCTTCATGAGCACTTGTCGATCTTCTTCAAAATTCGGCCAAAAAACAACTCAATAAATTCCAAAAAAATTATAGACTCTTCCTAACTCATTAACAAGCAAAACGTACAGATTAATTACAATAATTGACCACAAATTGAAGGGTAAAAAAATGTCAAAACCAGAAAAACCAATTTAGCTCCCATAAACATTCATCTCATGAATTAAACCCCACCAAAGCAAATTGAGGGAAATTAATTAGCTCTGATACCAATTGATAGATAAATGAGCATGCAGTGGAAGTTAATTTGATCAATTTTCACTCTAAGATGCTCAATTTAGAGGATTAAACATGCAACTAAGAAGAAAAACCAAAGTTTCAAGAACACTTACCCTTGAAGCTCCAAATTCTCCTTCAATTCTTGATGAATTTCAGCACCACTTGGTTGTAGACCACCACAAGAGTCTTCTCTACTATTCTTTAGGCTTAGATTGGATGGTGGGATCCAAATTTATGGTGAATTTGAGAAAGAATGAAGGTTAGGAAAAAGATGAAAAATAGATGAAATTTTGCAAAATTAACCCTTAATTTCACAAAATTCTTAACCATTTTTATATCAAAATCATTTCTGTTTATTAAAGAATAACATGCAATCCAATTGCATCAAAATTTGACAACACAAAATGCTTAGTTTGTTGGTTAATTGTGAAGAAGACAACCAAGCTCCTAGCTTAGTTAGTGGGAAAATCCAATCTTCAAAAGTCAATTTTAAAATCAATTTTCAATGAATTTCCAAAATTGAATTAAAATTGACTTTTAATTTAAAAAAATAATTAAATAATTAAGTAAAAATAATTTAATATTTAATTAATTAAATATTATTTTAATGTTATTTTAATATTAAATAACAAAATAATATTATTTTTCCCACTTGTCCCGATTTTTCTAAAAAACTGATATGAATCTCTGTTCATATGATTAATATTTAAATCATATTTAAATATTATAATTAACTCTATTTGTACGTTTAATTCGTAACTTAACGTCGATATATCGTATATATCTGACTTTCATTCCTTAAGCCAAGATTTGAACGGTTCAAACTTATTCACAACATTATCTAAGATTTTTGTCCATTTATGAGCTAGTAGAGAGACCTAATGGACCTACAGATCATGAGCTCCAACGATCTGAGATTAACCGGCCAAACTCTTTAACCTAGTTAACCAACATTCGTTAACTAACGGGATACTCCACTAAAGCCCATAACTGCACTCTCCTCACTGTAGATATATTTGTGTCCATTTGATATAACCATCATCGGTAAGTCAATCCTTTACAGGTTGTTCATAACTTTAGTTAGGTCAAATACCGATTTACCTCTGAGTTACATCTTTTCTCCTTAAGTACCATTGTCCCTCTAATGAAAAATTGATTTAGGATCTAATCACTAAATCCATTCCCTCTCGGGCCAGTGAGAGGATGGGCCCCTTGTTCAAGTTCTGGGAACAACACTTAAGAGAACAACCTCTCTTCTATCCCTAAGTTGGGTAGAAGTGGATTTCGTCTTGCAAATTCTATGTCCCCAATTATCTACCCGGTCTTATTCTTGAAATGGGAGGAATGTTGAGCAGCGCTATTGAACTTACTCTCACCTATACAGATCAAGGGATAATTCTGAATAAACAGGAGTTTATAGATAGCTCAAGATTCAGATTAAGTTATTTAGGTCATCGATAAGTGAAATTAATCAGTGTTAATCGTAAACGATGTTAATACGTAATAGTGATTATTTCAGGGTCAGTCTTACACAATCTCATTATGTATAATACCCCCGCTCACATGTCTCTACATAAGCAAATCAGGATCACTTCATTTATGACACTTTACAACATTTGTAACAATCATGAAGTGGGCCGTATTCAATAGTGTCTCCAGGAAGAGGTACCCAACCTGATCCATGCACTATAGACTATTGAGGCTACTTAGTCGAACTTCATCCAGTTTATGTCTCCACATAAAGTCCAAGTACTCATGGTAGTAGTCAAGGGTTCGTAGTTTAATTGTATTTAGAGTTAATAAATAATTAAATCACTTGAATAACTTCATATGTACTAAAATTCATCTATTTACAAAAGAACTACGAGTTTTAAGACATACAACCCAACAGACGCCTCCTCCGCACACTGCAAAGGCGTGCGCGCCCCATGGTCGACACAGACCCGTATCTCGGGAATGATCAACGCGTCTAGAAAAGGACGTATACCTCGACAAGAGAAGGACGCACCCCATTCGGAGCACGCCCTGCAAATAGAGCTGGTCAACGAATGACTCTAGAAACTTCGGGAAGACACGTGACAATACTAAAGGACCCGATAAGCCTCTAGATAGCACTAAGAAGGATGGGCAGGACGCCAGGCAAGCCAGTGCCCGTGCCAGTGTGCCCGATGTGTCCAGAAGTCTCAGAAGGTTCCTGAAGAGACTCGACAACGCCAGATGAGACTCGAAGGCGCGGAAACACACAGGAAGAGACCCAATGGCCCTGGAAGGGTCCTAACTACGTGGGAAGGGCCCTGATGCTGCGAGACGTGTCCAAACACTTCCACAAGCTTCCATGACGGTCGAACATGTGCAGAGCAACCTGGAACGGACCCGATTCTTCTAGAGACGCCTTGACCGACTCTTGTAGATATTTCTCTGTAGATATATGATTGTAAACTGATTAGTTTAGGCCCAATTTCTCTAGAAACCTCTCCAACCGACATACTAAGTCGATCATGGAAAGAGGCGGTGCCAAGAGCCCCTGTAAATAGAGTGAGGCCCCATTTGTAACATGACCTCCGACAAATCAATTGAAAAGCTCTCATCCTTACTCGCTTGACTTTCTCTCATTCTCTCTCGCTCTTTTAAGCTCTCTAACGTTCTCTTTTGCTCGACAAACCTCTTTAAGGCTTACTTGGCTGTTCTTGAGCACCAAATGCCACACGTTTGGCTCACTGAAAAGAGTGACCACGTGACACTACGCTAGCAAAACTTTCAACGCAGCTCAAGCGAATTACACCACTATAGAGAAAGAGTTGCTAGCAGTAGTGTTCGCTGTTGAAAAATTCAGAGCATATCTTCTAGGGTCAAAAGTCATCATTCACACTGACCACTTAGCTATCCGATACTTTATGACTAAAAAAGATGCCAAGCTGAGATTCTTCTAATGGGTTCTACTTATTCAAGAGTTCGACGCAGAAATAGTTGATCCTAAAGGTACAGAGAACAACATGGCAGATCATCTTTCTAGATTTGAGAATATGGAACACGATCGAATATAGCTAGACGTTAACGCAAGCTTTCCAGACAAAGCTGTATTGGAAGTCACAGAATTCGCGCCATGGTATGCAGATATTGTCAATTTCTTGGTGTGCAAGCAATTTCCCAAAGTTCTATTATTGGGACGAGCCCCAACTCTACAAAAGGGGGCTGGATCACATCTTCAGACTCTGCGTCCCAGAGACTTCGTATCAACGCATCCTATCTCAATGTCATGACTCCCCCTATGAAGGACATTTTGGAGGATAGCGAACTGCAGCTAAGGTCTTACAAAGCGGATACTTCTGGCCAATTCTCTTCAGAGACGTCAGGGACTATGCGATCAGGTGCGATAGATGTCAACGCACCGGAAATATCTTAAGTCGAAACGAAATGCCACTTACCTCTATCTTAAAAGTTGAGCTCTTTGACGTTTGGGGTATTGATTTTATGGGCCCATTTTCGCCATCAAACGGCCACAACTATATATTGGTAGTTGTGGATTATGTATCAAAATGGGTCGAAGCAATCTCTTGTGCTAAGAATGATGCGGCGATAGTCTCAAATTTTCTTCAAAAGAATATTTTCATGAGATTTGGAACGCCGAGAGCCTTGATTAGTGATGAAGCTACGCATTTCATTAATAAAATTATTTCCAAGTTGCTAATCAAATACAATGTACATCATAGGGTGGCAACTGCATACCACTCGCAAACAAATGGGCAGGCAGTAGTTTCCAATAGAGAGTTGAAAACTATCTTGGAAAAAGTAGTTAACTCCTCTCGAAGGGACTGGGCATCCAAATTGGATGAGGCGTTGTGGGCATATCGGACAGCATTGAAGACGCCTCTCGAAATGTCACCGTACACGTTGGTCTTTGGAAAGGCATGCCATTAGCCCTTGGAATTAGAACACAAAGCATTGTGGCAGCAAAGAGATTGAATATGGACCTGAAGGCAGTTGGAGAAGCACATCAGCTTCAACTGAATGAATTGGAGGAATGGAGACTGCAAGCTTATGAGAATGCAAAGATATACAAAGAGCGAACAAAGTGTTGGCACGATCAACGCATTAGTAAGAAATCTTTGCATGTAGGTCAAAAGGTCCTCCTTTTGAACTCAAGACTGCATTTATTTCTAGGAAAA
The DNA here is from genome assembly GCA_031780015.1 of Citrullus colocynthis. Taxonomy (NCBI): domain Eukaryota; kingdom Viridiplantae; phylum Streptophyta; class Magnoliopsida; order Cucurbitales; family Cucurbitaceae; genus Citrullus; species Citrullus colocynthis. The sequence goes on along the minus strand of QLSR01000100.1, from coordinate 167,076 downwards.
TTAAGAACAAGATGGTCTTATCCTTTCATGATCAAGGAAATCTTTCCTCATGGTGCCGTAGAGCTTAGGGGTGTTCATTCAAACCGCAAAAACTGAATGGCATTTGAAACCGAACCGAAACCGATTGTATGTGGTTCGGTTTTGTTTCTACAATGTTGAAACCATTTTTATACAATTCGGTTCAGTTTCTAGTTGTGAAACCGAAACCGAAACTGAACCGAATTGATTATATTAAAAAAAATTATTTCATTTTTTCCTTTTAGTTTTTCTTTTTCTTTTTCTTTTTCTTTTTCTTTTTATTTTTCTTTTTCTTTTTCTTTTTTCCACGTCCCGTCGCTGCGCCACACGCCCCGAGGATTTAGGTTTTTTTTTTTTTTTTTTTTTTTTTT